>JBBPTC010000005.1:55662-69810 GCA_038093955.1 Boletus albobrunnescens
GATTATCCTACTAGCTTAACTACTAAACCCCGCTCACCGTCTTGGTCATGGTCAAGACATGCAATCTGTGTCATGGTCACTCGGATGAGTACGACGAGGCCAAACTTAAGCGCTGTTCTGGCTGCCAAAGGGTTTACTACTGCTCGATTGATTGCCAAAAGGAAGATTGGGTTTATCATATATTCAACTGCAAGCCCCGCCGTCCGATCAATACTGCCGACTATCTTGCGCTAGCAGTCTACGAGAACCTGCTGCCAGAGCACCCCCAGACATGTCTGGATTATGGGCTCGACCGCACCTTCACGGCCGAAGAAAAATCAAATTTGATGGGGTTATATGCCGGTATGTCTGTGATCTCCTCCTTGATGCGGTTTCTCTCGACGTGTGCATCCAGGCCTCATCAAATATTTGGGGGTTGCACCCAAGACAATTCACAGTTGGCGCGTTCGTGGGGTGTTGGTGGATGAAATAAAAGCGACGTTTTACAAGCTCCCAGAGGACTCAAGGGGAGAATACTTTCGTTGGTTCTTGCAAAATGAACACATCATTGCACTGGCAGGCCAGCCTCTGTCTGAGGAAACATTGCATGATCATGGCGACGACATGACGGTGCGCGCTTGGAGGTTCATAGGAGGAAGTGAAAGAGATTCTGCAAACGAGATCGTGGCGGCTATCAATCGCAAACCCAACGAAGAAAAAAATTGTCATTTTCTGTATGCCCTTGTCTTATCCGAGTGGCGTCCATCCCCAGCTCTCCCCCTCTGGGTTGATTTCGGATTCGCATCATGCAGATCACAAGAGGAAGAGATGGAATTGTGTGCTCGATACCAGCAACTCGTCACAAAGTGTACCTTCAAAGAGTTTTGCGACGCGTATCGTAATCGTCGCTTACTCGATCTCTTCCGCTCCAAGGGACTGCAGGTAGATGACCGTCGCGGTTACCTCCGGGACCTCCTCCACGGAGCGAGCGGCTGCAAGAAATCGGTATGGCACCTCAAGCAGTCCATCGTACAAGAGGACTCTACCAAGGAGGAGTCAAGTATGGAGCTCTCGGTCATGGTGGACTATGGCTTCATGAATTGTAAGAGCGACTCGGAGAGGCGGCAGCTGAAACGGGCGTACAAGGCCTTCTTTGATGGCCCCGATGGGGATCCGTTGGCGCTTCATGAGGCTGCGATCAAGGGGAACATACACGGGTATCTTTCGCAAGTCGTGAAAGGTCTTAAAGACCCAAAGTTTAAGCGGCTGATGAAGAACCCGTACCCCCTTCCGGACTTGTGACTACGAGCGGAGCTAATGCGGCGAGACCCAAAGGCGTATTCGTAGTGGGTCGGGCTACATGTATATATCAATCACATGAGTTATATGTACTGTACTCTCTGTGTGATTGCATCTTTGATTGATACCACTCAGTGGCATGCTCAGACATCTCTCCTGGTCGTCGCGCTCCACGGTATTACTCAATTTCTAGGAACAAAAACTACCCTTGCTGACGTACTGGCACTCTAGTTTGCATACCAGATGGCCAAGAACCGTCCCATCCAGTCCTCTGCTCCACGCAAGTCTCACCCACTCCCAGTGGGCTACCTCGAGGACCCGTCCGCCGGCCCCATGCTCCGTTTCCAAGCCTCGCTCCCCCATCTGCCTGTCCCCCCGCTCGCCTCGACCATCTCCAAGTACCTCGAGACCGTCCGACCCCACCTGTCTGACGCTGAATATGCCACCACGCGCACTCACGCACAGGCCTTTCTCGCCTCGCCGCTCGCCGGGGAACTACAGCGCCGCCTCGAAGTGCGCGCGGCGGACCCAGGCGTCAAGAACTGGCTCGCGGACTGGTGGAACGAGGTGGCGTACATGGCCTACCGCGACCCTGTCGTCGTGTTTGTGAGCTACTTTTATGTGCACCTCGACGATCCGCGCAGGCGGGATCCTGCGACGCGGGCAGCGAGTCTGCTCAAAGCGATGCTCCCGTTTCGGGCGTTGACAGAGTCGTACGTGGTCGCGTTTGTTGTGAGCGCATGTGTGATTGATGTGGTACGACAGGAAGCAGCTCGAGCCTGAAAAAGTTCGCGGGATGCCACTGTGCATGGATTCGTACAAGTGGCTGTGAGTGCGGAGCTGTGGGTACTCGAGTGCTGACGGTGTGTTGGTGCTAGGTTTCATGCGTGTCGGTACCCGGTCAAGCCTGTGGATACGGCGGCCAAGTTTGATCCGCAGACGCACGATCACGTCGTGTTTGTGCGCAAGAACAGGTTCTTTGAGGTACCTCTTGCGACGCCAGAGGGCAAGGAGCTGAGTGCTGCCGAACTCGAAGTGTGCGTTGGTGTTGTTTTATCGGAGGTGTCCTGGTTAACGTCAAGACAGTCAGATTGAACGCGTGATTGCGTTGGCTGGAGACGACAAGGGGGTCCCCGTAGGAGCATTGACGGGGGACAATCGCGACACTTGGACGAACGTGGGTCGTCGCGGGCTGATTGATTGATGCGGTACTGAACGAGTACTTGAATTTAGGCACGGACAGCGCTGTTGGCAACGTCGCCAGTGAATGGCAAGTCTCTGGAACGGATCGAGTCTGCTGCGATCATTGTGTGTCTGGATGATACCAAGCCGGTCACGCGCGAGGAGATATCCTGGGCGTGTTGGGTCGGAGACGGGCGAAACCGTTTTTACGATAAGCATCAACGTATGGATTCATTGGAGTACATGCGAGTCTAACTAATTACGATGGGTTGCAGTGCTCGTGTTTGAGAATGGACGGTCTGGGTTCCTTGGGGAACATTCATGTATGGACGGCACGCCGACGCTGCGCATGAACGAATTTATGTTGGCGTCGCTTGCTGCGAACAAGATTGATCTTGGACCGGTGCGGACGGAGAGGACTGGGGCGAATCTGGCGGCGCCGAGGGAGCTCAAGTTTGAGCTGGACGGGCGATGCCGGGAGTATATCGATGCGGCGTGCACGCACTTTGACGCATTGGTGGGAGAGCATGAGATGCATGTGGGTTATGGGGTTGAACGCGTACGTGCGAGGCTGACGCATGACAGGTTCTGCACTATGAAGGGTATGGAAAAGAGCTGATGAAGCGGTTCAAGGTGTCGCCTGACGCGTGGGTGCAGCTTGTGAAGCAGCTCGCGTTCTACAAGATGTTTGGTCGACCTGGAGTGACGTATGAGAGTTGCCAGACGCGAAAGTACCAGCAGGGACGGACGGAGGTGATCCGGAGTGCGAGCAATGAGAGCAAGGCGTGGGCAGAGGCGATGCTGAACCCGGACGTGACGGTAAGTGAGGGGAGACGAGTGAGGGCCGATGCTGAACAAAGGGGTAGGACGTGGAGCGAGCGAGGCTGTTCCGACGTGCGGTTGCGCGACACTTGGAATATGCGGCATGGGCGAGCGATGGACAGGGCGTTGACCGACACCTGTTTGGGCTGAAGCGGATGCTTCGAGACGGGGAAGAGACGCCAGGGATGTACACGGACGTGGCGTATTCGAGGAGTAGCCGCTGGGAGTTGTCTACGTCGCAGCTATCGTCGCAGTATCTGGATGGATGGGGATACGGGGAAGGTAAGTCAACGGGTCGGATATGTCGGACCGATGCTGACTTGGTTTGGTTTGATTTGATTTGATTTGATTTGATTTGGTTTGGTTTGGTTTGGTTTGTGAAGTCGTTCCGAACGGGTTTGGGTTGTCGTACTCGATCGGTGAGGGTTATGTGCGGTGGACGATTAGCTGTACGACCGGGGACGGTGCTCGGCTGAGAGAGTCGCTGGCCGAGGCGGCGACGGAGACGCGGCGTATGTTGGACCGATAAGTTCGGACGGAGAGTGTGATTACATATTAGTTGATGTCCGTTGTTGTCGGAGTTGACTCTCTTTTGATGCACTCCAACAAACGACCGAGACAGGACGACAAGAGGACAAAGAAACAGCCCCTCTCTTGCGCAGAGTGTCGCAGGCAGGTACTCGTCCCATTCAAAACCACCCACGCAGCTGACATTCAACCAGGCTTAAACTCAAGGTTAACTTCCCCTCCTCCTCCTCCCCTCCCCTTTCATTCATACCTTTTTTTTTTTTTTTTTTTTTTTAGTGCGATCGCGTCTTCCCCTGCCAGTCCTGCTCAAAGCGCGGGTGTGCAGAAATATGTCCAGACGGTCCGTTCACCCCCCACCCACCCACCGCGCGCTCACCCTCCTCCCACAGGTGCTCTCACATCGGGAAAGGGCAGCAGGTCCGTCCTTGCCTCCCTCACACCACCCCCCTCATCCCCCGCCAGGTTCATCCTCGCAAACACCGAGCAGCTCCATGCAAAAATCATCCAAATGAGCGATCGCATACGCCAGCTCGAAGACGCTCTGGGCTCCCTCCAAACAAAGTGTTCCACTGATCCACACCCCCTCCTTTCCCAGGATCTCCTCCGCATCAAAAACTCACTCGAACTCTACAGCTCACAGCCAGGTCCACCACTCAGAACCCACCCCCGTGAAGAATCCGTCGCCTCCTCCTCACTCCTCCCTCCCCCAGATACGGTCCGCCATCCGTCCCATCCCTCAGAGGTATCTCTCCCCCCGTGTCAAATGCATCCCCTCACATCACCCCTCAGGACAGGAGCTCATCCGTCGAAATCGCTCCCACGGACATACCAAGACTCTCCCCAGAAATCGAAAAACTCAGCCAAACCTTTCCTTATCCGTGGCTCCCCAACAATCCCATGCGCGAGCGCATATACAGCATGCTCCCCTCTCGCCAAGAGGCAGAATACCTCTGCACGCAAGCGCGTCTCAACGCCCTCTGGCAGTAAGCTTCCCTTTCTCGTCCTTCCCGGCTTCTTCCTTTCCACTCCCACCAGGTACAACCTCGACCCAAGCGAGACTTGGCTCCCAAATCTGGTTCACCACGTTTACACAACTCCCGTACAAGACCTCTGCTTCCGAAGATCATCCCTCCTTTTCATCATGATGTCCATAGGTCTCCTCGTCGATCTAAACCAGAAGAACGAGTCCCCCCGCGCAGACATGTACCATCGTCTCGCGAGAGCATCCCTCTGCGAAATGAACCTCATGGACGAGCCAAACCTCGACCTCATCCAAACCCTCGTACGTCACCCCTGGCCCATTTGCTGTCATCACCTTCACAGGCTTGTAGTTCTACATGGTTTGGTACCTTTTAATTTTCTCAGACAAGAGTCAAGCCGTAGCTTATGCCTGGAGCATCATGGGACTCGCCGTCAAATTAGCCCAAAGCGTGAGTTCTAGCTGCTAAATCCGTACGTGCCCTCGCTGATCCTTTCCCTCCCCAGTTGGGTCTTCGTGCGTGGCCCTATCATCGCTACGTCTAGTCCGCTCACCGCCGTCTTCTCCAGATCGTGATGGAAACCGATGGAAGGTCATTCCCGAAGAGTCGCAACGCCGCAGAATGCTCTTTTGGGAACTCCTCAATTTGGACGCCCGTCTAGTATGTGCCCCATCCATTTTGGCTCCTCCCCTTGACCCCCTTCCCAAGGCACTTTCCCTCGGACGTCCCCCCTCGATATGTCTCGATCATGTCGATTGTCGCCGTCCATCGTACGCGGCCCCTGAGATGTGCATCGTCCCAGGTGCTCAATCATGTGAGCATCGCCTCGTCCGGCCGTGCACTCCGTTCACGCAATCGATAGACCACGAATGGAAACACGGTTTTTTCTTGAACTGTCTCACCCCAGTACTGACCACAGCGATATCGGCCCAACCACAACCCTACCAGAAGATTTTGGACGTCGACAAAACCATCCGCGACTTTTCCGTCCCGCCGACGCTCGATATCTTCAACGTAGATGGCATCCACGACAATCGACAGCTCACCATGCAGCAAGTATTGGTCTCCAGTGGTCGCGAAATAGGTGTGTTTACATCGTCGCATCCTGCACGTAGGGGGCCCAGATGCAGCGACCGCCAGTTCTTCTCCAGTTGCACAGAAACTTTTTTACCGAAGCCGTGAGCGATTGTGACGCATTTTCTTATCAACACAAGTTCGCTCCGTCTGCCGTGGCGACCTATCTGAGCGCGACCCGCCTTATCGCCACCCTCAAATCGCTCGAAGAACGGGAGCCACAATTAAGCAAGCGATTTATGTGCTTTTGGTTCAATGCGTTTTCCGGCGCAGTACGTATGCATTGCCACCCGTCAACCATGCTTAATCCCCGGCGTTAGGTTGCCTTGTCCCTCATTGTATCCAGGACCCCGTTTCTCAGCATAGCACCGTTTGCTCTCCAAGAGCTCGACACTGTGCACCGGCTATTCGCCAAGGTCGCCGAGGAATGCCCCAAAGTAGCTCAGGCACTAGTAATAGTCTTCTTTTTTTCTTCGCTTGTTTCGAGCTCATCCGCTCGGCCAGCCCCTGCTGACGAAGATTGCGGAGAGATCTCGCAAGCTGTACGTGCAATGGAGATCATCCGCCGACGATGCCAGTGCGATGGACATTGATCAGGGGCACAAGCCAAAAGCTGCTTCGCTTGGACTGAATGACGGAAGCAGCCCGTTTACTACCGCACATCACGACCTTACACGGTGCCTTCAAGACTTTGACACGCGTCCTCTCCCTTCACTCCACGCCTTGTCAACATTTGTGCCACAGAGCAGACTGGCCCACTTTTCTGAACCGGAAACCCGGCCGGACCCTGTCATTGCCTACGATCTCTCGTCGGATATGTTGGCTCTGGCACTCGGACGGAACGGGGATTTAATCTCGGTGAGGCATCCTCTGTCAGACTCGGCTACCTCTGGGGTGGGTCCCCAGCGAGTGGGGAATCACACGTTCAATTTCGACTTTGGTGCACTAGCGTCCAACGTGGAGAACCAAAGTAACACGTACATGTCATGGTTTTAGTCTGCTAGATCTTGGGGATTCTCTCTTTCTTGATACCTGTATACGATAGCACTCGGGTACTTGGCCACTTGGACCAGCTTACATAAGACAACCCTTTGTTGACGCGGCCTCGATGGGTGGTTGTACACGACGACCACGACGACCTCGACGTCTAGCACGAGCGTCCCGGCCTGTACCATGTCTCGAATACGGGAAGTATGGGCACCGAATCTCGAAGCAGAGATGCGGAATATTCGCGAAATGATTGATCAATATCCATATGTCGCAATGGTATGTATCACCTCTCCACACCACATCATATCCAGGGACACGGACGATAGGATACCGAATTCCCTGGCGTTGTCGCAAGACCCATCGGTACCTTTAAGACGTCGTCAGACTATCACTATCAGACCATGCGGTGCAACGTCGATCTCTTGAAGCTCATTCAAATCGGTATCACCCTCGCAGACGCAGAGGGCAATTTCCCTCAAGACGTCACGACGTGGCAGTTTAATTTCAAGTTTAGTATCGGGTGCGTACGCTGCTGGTCGTGTGCCTTTAGGTCATGACATGCCCCCCCCCCCCCTTTTTTTTTTTTTTTTTCTAGCGAGGACATGTATGCGCCAGAGTCGATCGAACTCTTGCAGAAATCGGGTATCGACTTTCAGAGACATGAAGAGATGGGTATCTTGCCCAACGATTTCGCAGAACTCTTCATTACCTCTGGTCTCGTTCTCGTTCCAGAAGCCAAGTGGATATCGTTTCACAGGTGAGCGATCCTTGCTGCCGTCTGTCTATTCAATCCCCATCCCCCGAGCGCGTCTCTCATCGTCTGGTAGTGGCTATGATTTTGGCTACCTGGTCAAGTTATTGACCGCCATGTCATTGCCCACGTCGGAAGACGCCTTTTTCGAGAGCCTTGAAACGTGGTTTCCTCACTGCTACGACATCAAGTTCATGATGCGCGCCTGCAAGTCGCTCAAAGGAGGATTACAAGACGTCGCAGACGACCTTGGCGTGCGTCTTTTTTTTTCCCTTCTCCTCGTGCCCTGAGCGCAAGACTGATCTCGGACATGGGAAAACAAAGGTCATGCGGATAGGGACGTCCCACCAGGCGGGTTCGGACTCGCTTCTGACTGCTTCGACGTTCTTCAAAATGCGCGAGTTGTACTTTGGTGACGAGCTGGACGACGGCGAGTACAACGGGAAGCTGTACGGACTCGGGCAGACGTTTTCGGTCCCAAACGGGTTCACGGACAATGTACGGGGCGGGGCGACGATCGCAGAGCGCGACGACAGGAGCGTCGCGAGGGACACGCAGAATGGGACGCCGGGAGGTGGGACGAGTAATGGGCAGCAGGCACAGAACAACGTGATGGGGATGGGGGTGCCGATGCAGACGCCGTCGTTGGGGCCGCCGTCAGGGACGACGTATACACCTATCGGGGGGAACAACCCGTACATGCGTACGGCGATTGGTGTAGGTGGGCGATGAGTGGTGGTGTGAGGATGGGGGGGGGGGGGGTTATTTTATTTCGCGAGTGTTGGTTCGATGGACGGTGTGTGTTTTATGTAATTATTCGCCTGTATTCAAGCAGAAGCTATTGGCTATCTCGTGTTGCGACTAGCGAACGACGCGTGTATGGTACGTACAGTGTACACGTCTTTAAGCACGACCTGGTGACCTTCCACGTCCACGAGGCTAGACACGTCTCACCACGATCCAACGGCGGGCAGTGTACCGATGCCATCGTGAGCTCAGACACGGCACGCGTATTATCCAGAGGTGGGGAGCGCGACGACGTTATATCATAACCGTCGTAGCTGAATCATTGTCACCAGACTCGGAAAGCCAATCGTTGACTCGACAAGTGACATCCCAACGTTCCATGTACTCCTTCATGTTCAGGGGCTCCGCCATTAACTGACAACAAGTCAAACAGTGAGCTATGAAGAGAGAGAGGTGACAGCAGGCACGAATTCCGCCTCCACGTGTCGAGGGCAAGAGCGAGCGACGGTCGTGTCTGCCAGGGGTGATTCCGCCTCTCAAGTTCCAGCCAATGAGGTCCTCAAGCCAGGGATATGCTGATTCCAACGCCAGAATGACGCTGTCCGTCAGGCTTACGATCCACTCGAAGGGGGGCTGAACGCCATACATGGCCTCAAGTCGTCCAAGCCAAGTAGGAGAGCGTTCGAACGAGTCAAGCGACCCAATACCAGAAGAGAGGGTCGTTGTCAATGGAGGCAATAAATTTCGTGAATAGTGGGCAGTTGAATCTGGGGGAGCAGCCGCGAAATTGAATGCAAAGATTCAGAATGCATCGAAAAGGGGTGCGTCGGAAGCCGGCAACGCAGCACTCAGCGTGAAGTGGAGCCGAGTCAACGCGGGCATGTGAGACAAGTGTACGAGAGCATCCCTGTCCTGTCCAACGCGAGTTGAGGACAGAACAAAGGCCAAAGATTTTGCCAAAGGAAAAAGTAATCCTGAAATGCCACGTAGGTTTGGAATAAACGTACATTCTCGAAGTCGACATCGAGGAAAAGCAGGGAGGGGAAAGGCAGGTGGAACAAAGGCATGGTTGTAGTACTTGCGTAGACATCATCATGGAAGAATGCGCTGCTGAGTCGACTGTTGACGTTCAGTATGGAACGTACGCGACGTGCGTAACCTCTGAAGGTGTCCCACTCTATCTCGGTAAGCGGTCTGGTGAACGAGTATAAGTACGCCGTACGGTGGTAGAAGCAAGTTGAAAATTCACCAAGTACATGACTCGAAGCGCCGTGGCAAATGTACTCGAGCCAGCTCACCGATTCGACAACTTCCAGGAAACACCGCGCTAGTGGGGACAAGTCGACCAAGACCCTCCAGAGTACATCCAATGCTGGTTCTTTGAATGGGTGGCATGTTCTGGCCAGAGCGGCGAGATCAGGACTCAGTACTCAGAGTCGAGGCATTTGGACAAATCGCACTTGTGGGGGAGGACGATATTGGCAAGTATCTCTTGTATCCTGAGCGCATGATGCATCTTCTGGCAGACACAATCGAACTTTGTGGTTGAACGCTCGTGCAGACCATTCGAATGAGAGCCGCAACAAGTTGTATGTACCACGACGTCGCCTGTCACGGTGCATGGTATGTATACACCTGATATCTAGCTGGAGTCTTCAACGTTCGACTCGGAGCGCTCCCAGTGCGACCCTCTCACGATATTAGCCTTCCGTACTAACTTGAGCCTTCCCAGCGCTCGGTAATTGCACACGCAGGCGGCCCGGCTACCGATCACTGCAGTACTGCCGGCAGTAGATGATCCAATCCCGCTGGTTGAGAGCAGACCCAACAATGTCGACAGTCTCACCCTACGGTCTACAGACCGCAGTAAGATTAGCTGAGCCAGGTGCGCCGTGGCGTCGGCGCCAGGTCACTCGGTGTGCACGGACTTGCCATAAGCCTCCGAGGAGCACCACTCCGTCCTCACTACGCCTGGTTTTTCCCGAATCTCGTTTATGGAGCCTTTGGTAGGTCTGTACGGCCCGTGCGTGAGAGATCGACATACGTAGTCCCGAGAGCATGTCTCTCGCTCGTCCCGGACGAGGGCGGAACATCACCAGCGGACTGCCAGTGTGACCGCTGCGAGGAAAGAAGTACCATCATTTTCCATATCGCCTGTGGACGACGACCATCCCAACATGATCGCGCACAAACCCTCACGCTCAAAGAAGACCTAGCAGGCATGCGGCAGCCGACGCGCCTGCTCGGCGAAAAGACCACCACCGCAGGCACGAAGGAAGAGCACAGCGTCCGTATTCGCTTGCCGTGACACACGAGTGGCATGACGCGCGAGCGTCCTTTCCGAGGATCGATGTCGCAGTCATCCTTCGCAAGAACACCGACGCGGGGCTCGCTCAAGTGAGCAGAACGACGTCGACAATGTTCGTGTGCGCGGATACCGCGACGTCGATGCAGGGAACGAGCTCGGTGAACCCCTGCGAGTACACATACAAGGCACGAATGAGTAAACGACGAGGTGGGTCGTTTGAACATGCTACTCACCGATCCATGGATGGGTCTTTTATACTGATTAGAGGACAAGGAAAGGGGATTCACGCCTCTTGTCACACCCGAGAGGTCCGAGTTGTGATCCCTGTTCTAGAACGGTCCGTGATGAGAGATCCGGTGAAAACGATGCCATATCCGCCCCACCTGTCTGATCCACAGAGTGCTGTAGAATGATTCACCACGCTTGGCTCGTATGCCTTATGGTCCTGTCCACGAAGCACGGGTTGATCAATTAATAGGTCGATGTATACCCCGAATATACCGAACGGAGAACTCGAAAATATGTCGAACACGCGCAAACCCGGCCGCGGACACAAAGGACATGGGACGAAATCCTTGGCACAGACAGCCTGTTGGTGAAGCTGTCACTTTGAAAAAAAAAGGCACTCGTCCTAGCTTCTTCCACTGCGGCGCGGACGACCTTCTGGACAAGTTCGGAACTGTGAAAAATTTTGGGTGTGTGCCCTGTCCATTGGGATCAGAATTCGAAATGTCTTTGACGCGATCAAAAGTGCAGTCGTTGAAAGGGGCGGCCGCGTTGAGGTGGAGCCGGGGAGGGGTGGCCGCGCTAGGACTTCTGGTATGTGGCTTGGCGTGATGGGGTGACATTCACGCATTCAACCTGGACGGTCTGCCCGTGGAAGGTGTCAAGGACGTGTAGCCCACTTCTGGGTCGGGGAAGATACGGGGGGGAAGTAGGGCGACAAAAATCCGCATCGAGAACGTCACCCTTGGGTGTCTTGAAAGTAAGGTATTCCGTTGGAATAAGCCTATCGATCAATACATATTTATCAGTCTGGTCAACAGCAGTCAACAGAAGTCGTTCTTTCACGCCGTTGAGCAACGGTGTAATGTGCATGCCAAGCGATTTAACTATTGAGAGGTAAATTAACACAATGTCCGATAGTGGCTAAGATGACGGGCAACCTTCAAACCCCATCCAATGGTAACTATAGCTTCGAGGGGACGCATACTCCGTGGAGAGTGCGTAGGCTGTGCGGACTAGCCTTGCGCGGTTCGCACTGTTGTTGGCCTGGACCCTGACCTCTGTCGGACTCGTTACAAATTCATCTTTCGTCATGTGAGCGAAAGAGAGGCTTCTGGGCGAGAAAAACTCACCAAGTCATATATCTGTGTCCTTTCTCGTTGTTAATTGTGATGGAGCACTATATTTGTGTTGCTAGCTCTCATCGCGTCTATACCGGTACCACATCGCATCGCATCGTAATCGTACGACATCGTTCCTTGAGATTGTTCCTGGCGCTTTCGGTAAATTCACCTGCTAGCTCAGGGAGTACAATGTACTGAAAAATGTCAGTGTCCAACAGGCCCGTAGCCCACATAAGAACTGTTCAGCGAACCCAGAACATGACCTTTGGTGGAACCAAGAGAAGGTGAAAAAGGAACGCAGGTTTTTGCCCAGACAATCGATATACAACCAAATTGTTCGGCTAAGAAAAGCCTGTGACGCAATATATTCACCTGGAGTAATCCTAACGGCGGCGTTACCCTCTCTCAGGAGTCTCGGGTGTCAGTGCTATCATTGAACCGTTGAATTGGTACGATCGCTCACTTCCGCGCCACTTACGAGAAGAACCTGCAGCATGCTTGGCTAGTGCTGCTTCACGATGAGGGTGTGAAGGGTGTCTTACATACGCAACAAACGTTGACGCACAGACCAACTGGCGGTTGAAATAATAATTAAAAAATCAAGCTAATTCAACCTGCCGTGTCCATACTCAATAACCTTGTAACTTTTTTTTTTCATCTGCGAGAAACGGACGTACATAATTGCTGGGGAATATTCCTTTCATTCCGTCATTTGAATACCCTAAAATTGTAATCGGTCAATCATCATTTAAATAAAGGGCAAGTTTTCGTTTTCTCACCCTCCCACCAACCGTCGGCGCGGTTTTGACCGCCAGATAGCTCAGAAGAAAGCTCAAGCACCTCTCCTTCTTTAATGCTAAGTTCGTCAGGGCCCTGGGCTTCATAGTCATACATCACTCGCACTGGTACGCAATCTCGCACGTCATTCAGCCGGGCTAATAGGGGAAATATGCCTACCGAATTGGCCAGATGCCCACAGTCGTTCAAAGCCCCCAGGGAGCTCGAGTGATTTTACATCGGCGATCTCAAGATAGGAAGCTGGGACGAGCCCTTTCCCACCATGGTTGTCAGTCACCTTGACCCAACCGGAACCATCATCTTCCTCTACCACATGAACCGTCGTTCCTTCTATAGAACATCTCAAGGACCGTGTATTCATAAGAGAGCGCACATGGACGAAAAGAAAATTTACTTGCCGAAAACGCTAAGCTCAAACGGCGAAGATGCTGAGAAACTAAAGGCGACACGGGCTGATGAATAACCATGCGATGCGTCCACCGGCACAAACGAGGATGGCGTTGGCCCTTCTTCAACGTCACGGGCTGCCGAAGAATGGGAACTGAGTCTCCCAGAAGAAGCTCCTCGAGGGTACTCAATACTTCCTTCCTTACGGGATATAGTCGACGAGGTCCTAGACGGCGATTCTGCGACCCTGTGATCACCACGCACTCCGGTGCATTCCGCGGGCACCTTTCGAGTATTCACACAAAAATGGACACAGAGGAACGATTTCCCATACCTTCAGTTCGCACTTTGCATGAACTGAAAATCCACACGCCCTGCATGTTTTTCCGAGCTTGCTCAGCCCCCAAATCGAAGTCTGGGCTTCGTAAGTATCCTGGATGTTTGCAGTCTACTGAACGAGATCATACCTTGCAGTGTCCACACGTAGTGGGGATAGAGAACGACGAGCTCTTGAAATCATGCGGATTGGAACCACCTTCGTCATCTGAGGATAAATTCACTGTCAGAGTGGGTCGCTCAATACGTTACGCCAACTTACCGCCAAGCGCTGCTGCGATGGTGTCTACTTCTGTACGGAGGACGAGCTGCGAGGTCGCGAGGAATGCTACTTGATGCTGACCGTCCAGGTAGCCCTGCAGAGAATATGTTCGCTATGAATATGCACCAGAGCTAATAAGACTCGATACATTTACGGCATCGTCGATGCTCCCAAGCGAGTTGTCCGCGGAATATGAGGCAACCAAACTGGAGTACTTTTCTACCTCGCCACCTTCCACAGAGTGAGCCGGGTCTCGTGCCACTGAAACGCGCCCACTCACGTTTTGCGCTAAGCACTGGTCCCAGTTCCTGTACTTTTCTTCGCGAACGCGCAAGCATGTTTTGAAGAAACACCTT
>JBBPTC010000005.1:89200-100738 GCA_038093955.1 Boletus albobrunnescens
TGACTGACTCTCTGAAGCTTCGTTAGTCTGTATATTAACTTCGATGCAAGATATTGGCTACCAATACTTCGCAGGAATACAGCTTGAGATCTCTCTCGACCTCCATTTTCATTTTTCACCATGAAGGCAACAAATGCGTCGTCTCGGCAGTATAAAAAGCAAAGGTTCATCTTTCTCCCTCACACTTGCGCTGCACGCACAGCGCAGCTTGATAACAAGTAGAAAGACCATAAACGGTCATAGCAAAATCTACCATGGGAGAAGAGACATGAGAAAATTGTCATGGCTGGGTGCCATCTCCAAACTTCGGGTGGCTAGTCCCATTGTTTACGACCTATTTCACAACCCTTCGCGGGAAGCGAAGAGTTCCGTGGGACAAGGTCTTCGTTCCCAGAAGATGATCGGATTAATGTGAGACATGATCCCATCAAAGCGACTTCGCAAGAGGCGTGCAATTCCCGAGGGGAAAACCATGTCCGCACACAGGTTAGCTTCCTGTTTTGTCCAGCGGAGACACTCCTCGGTAGCCACAGGGTGCCGAGGTCGGTAACACGATCCGCCCTGGATCTGAGTAGCGAACGCGGTAGGAGTACTGAGTGTATTGATCTTGAGGCTAGTGTCTTGAGAGCCTGTAGACATACCATCCAAAGGGTAATTGACAAACCTTGCAACCCTCTTTTGAGTAAAGCATGAACGGCATGATATTAGGACCAACAAGGAGCGGGGCTATCTAACATCTGTATGCGTTCTCACATAAGCGCACGGCTCATGGGTGTCTTACCACGCCACAGGACCAACATCGGAACTGAGTTATCGTGCTTCAGGGATGCCATGTGGAGTCTGGCGGGACAGTTCAAGGTTTTGGTGGGGTCATTGCCTCTGAGGGAATCCTATGAGCAGGGCAGATAGGTGACCAAGCGAGAGCTCACCTGCATTTAGCTCCGCAAAGCGTTGACCTACACGTTCGGAGTGCTTCAAAAACTTGTCCGCACAATTGAGGACACACTGGTCCTGCAAGCTATATTAGATCGAATGACGGGATAGTGTACTGCAAAACCTCTTTGGAGGAGAGCGCCTTGCTGGTGAAGTCATTGCAACATGAATTGAAACATCTCTCCACGAGGCCGGAGTAGAGACGCAAAAAGTCTTGCATCTGACCGGGTCGATGAATGGATTTTCGAGAGCAATATCTATCTTTTTCAAACCTGTTTCTTCTCGATGACCTTTGTCATGTGAGCCTGTTCCGCAGTGTTAAACTGTGAGAAATCCATGCTGAACAAGGGGACGGTTGACGCAGAGAGAGACGACAAGTGTTGGCGGTGGAGAGGTTCGCTACGGGTCAGGTGCCACGTGCTTATTAGCCGACCCTCGCGTGAGTGCGATGACTCGGAGGCGTTTCATCAGCCTCCACCCGTTTTTCTCAAGTATCCCAAGATCTGGTATTGACACCGTCGATATCCAGAAAAACCTATATAGCACTCCACAGAAAGTGGGTACCCAGCATCCTCTGGTTCGCTGTTTCGTCTTCAACAGGCCAATCCATCACAGTGGACCTCACTATGGCTCTCCCTTACAAAGATGCTCTTCAACGACTTGAAAACCGTCGTGTAAGGGCGACTCGACCCTTGATCCCCCCTCAGATTTTACAGGAGGATTTACCATTGTCAGTGACGATTTACCCTTGCTCGCGTTGCCTGCTTGACATTAGTTCAGGACATTCCTCTCCGCGAACACCGTCCTAGAGGGACGTCATGCAACTGAGAACGTACTTCATGGGAACGATGACCGCTTGATGGTTGTGGTCGGGTAGGGCTCCTTCCACGTAGTACAGTCGGTCGCGTCGCTCACGCGATGCCTCTAGCCCATGCTCTGTTCACAACGTCGATGCTGCAATCGAGTATGCTAGGCTTCTCAAGCAGTATGCGGACGGTGCCAAGGATGATCTACACATTGTCATGCGTGTCTACTTTGAAAAACCACGGACAACACTAGGCTGGAAAGGCCTTATCAATGACCCGTACGTCATGATTCCCAATTCAATTCAATTCTCTTTTCCTTACTTCGTTCATAGAGACATGAACTGCAGTTTTCAGATCAATAAAGGGCTACGCATGGCCCGCAAGTTGCTCCTCGACATTGCCAAGTTGGGCTTGCCAGCCGGTTGCGAGTTTTTAGATACCATTTCACCTCAATACACAGCAGATCTGGTCTCTTGGGGGGCCATTGGTGCCCGAACGACTGAGTCACAAGTCCATCGAGAGCTGACTTCGGCACTATCCATGCCAACCGGTTTCAAAAATTCCACAGATGGCTCGGTGGGGATTGCCGTTGATGCCTGCAGAGCCGCTCGAAGCGGTCACGTGTTCCTCAGTGTCGGGAAGGAGGGTCTAAGCAGCATCATAGAGACGGAGGTAAGTCTTTCCATATTTCTCCCCCCCATTAAGCTTACGTCGAGTAGGGGAACCCTGACGTCCACGTCATTCTTCGAGGAGGATCAAAGGGACCCAACTATGCCGCAGAATACGTGCAAGATTGCTACGAAAAGCTTGAGAAGGCTGGACTTCCTTGCAAGATCATGGTAAGGCTTGTCTGACTTTTCGTAAAGCTCGTTTCGACATGTGCACTCCACGTAGATTGACTGTAGTCACGGAAACAGTCAAAAGCAGCACCGAAAGCAATCGGAAGTTGTTGAGAACATCGTGAGCAGATGCCTACCCTTTTTCGTCCTCGTCCTCAACTCGTTCTCCTTGAGGTGGAACAATTATCTTCTGGGGACACGTCTACTTGTATCATGGGTGTCATGCTCGAGTCTAACCTTGTCGAAGGACGACAAGACATTCCACCCAGCGGACCAGTCGGACTCAAGTACGGTCAATCCGTGACCGACGCGTGTTTATCTTGGGAAATGACCGTTCCAGCACTTGATCGCCTGCGGGAAGGAGTGCGAGCGCGCAGAGAGTTGGTGGCGCGGAATGCGAGAAAGGAAATCAAGGTCAATGGCGTTAGTAGCACCAAGGTTACAGATGGTGTTAACGGTGCACAAGTACACTAAGAACGATTAAGAGGGTCTTAAAGCGACTGTGTAGGTTATGGATGACGTCATCTAATATACGGTGGAAAAACTTTCCCATAAGTCATTCAGAACCTCTTCGTTGTGGTTTGCCGAGATAATCAAGTTCGACAACGCCAAACGAACGTTCGTTGTTTGCAGATGCCTACCAGCAGCAGCCGTTATGCATTCTCATGGTTGGGGGCGGCATTGATAGTGGGTGCAGATCGTCGTTACAGATCGCAACGCTCTAGTTACGATTGTAGGTCACCTTCCTGCTGTTGTGGATTGTTGCAGAGACTATAAGAAGGAATGAAGAGCAACAAGTGCACCGGGACAGTCTTGACTTTGCCGCAAGTGATTTCATCAAGTTGGTGCTCTCCCTGTCCATGTGGTTTGTCTGCCGGCGGCTCCAGGGTGTTCCTTCATTGTCAAGTTATTTCTCCGAAACACACCCTGATACGTGCAGCGTACCCCTTCACGAGCACGGACAAGCAGAATCTCCCATCTCCAGTTATTCTGACTGGCGAGAACCGTACCCTCACCGTAACGTTACTTTAACCCTCGGAAATGCGATATCGACTCTGTCTATTCTCCTCGTCGGGTCTGTCTACGCTCTTCGGACTCGTACCGTATGTATACTTGCCAGAATTCCTTGGTGCAGTTATTGAGATTGTTTCCATATGCAATAGGACCTCAGGACTCGAGAGTTCGTCGACCCGTTCACGCTGTATCTCGCCTTCCCTGTTACAGTCCTCGGCATCCTCATCATCGTCCAAATTATGCATTGGAGAAACTTCCCTTCCCTTTTCTGGCATGCTGCTGTCCTCCAAGTTCGTGACATGCCCCGAACGTGTCGCTTTAGAACACCAAACTCACTATGATATCAGTTTGCAGGATTCTTCATCGCTAGGGTGAGCTAACCTCGTAGGCTTGACCACGCAGTGTCGGCTAAACCATCCACGAGGATGCACTTGTAGGCTCAGCACTCCCGCCTTACAATACTTTGCTCGCATTTGCTCTCTGTGATTCAATATGGTTCTCTCTCATTGATGTGGTTCGTAGTTCACTGCCATTTTCAGGCTGTCTAATTGCATGTGTAATCAGATTTATGGACTTCACCACTCATCATCTATTCATCTCATCAACGCGATGGTATTTGCCCAATCATGCCTCGTACAATCCTTATTATTTCTATTTTACCCGTCGCATGGAATTTCGCATCCGTATCACAGTTATTTCACAACTGCACTTCAAGCAATGCCTTTGATTGAGGCCGCGAAAAGCATCCTGGCGACATTTATTATCCAGCGTGAGTAGCTGGTCGTTCACTGGTGCTACAATATTAATCCCAACCCGACAGAGTATGGCGCGATTGGTCAGGGGATTCTTGCTACCCTGGCGTCAACCTTTTTAATTACCGCTGATACGTGGAAGTTCGTCGAAACACCGTATTCCGGGTTACTCGGTTGTCTGATCGCCATTCTGGGATCTGGCATGTTTGTCCTTTGCGGGCAATACACGGATGAACAGCAGCTCTTAATTTCGGTAAACTTTTCTCTTTTCATTCCGAGAGGGAAATTCTATTTGTGTTAATGTATGGACACAGGCTCGTCGATGGTTCGCAGCTGCAATGATACATTTGGTAGCATTGGGATACATTATCCTCATTGTATCCCAGAACTCCGGGAGCAGGTCCTTGGACTTGTCTTCCATATGGAAAAAGCCATCCGGTCTATCTGGGGATCGTTTGGACTGCCGCGTGCCAGAACTGTCGACTCTAACTCACGCACAGACAGTTGCCAACTATACTCATTTTAGCAACATTCTCCTCATCGTGTTTTTCAGCCACGCTCGGTATGATGCAAATTTGGACTTTCATAGAGAAGTGTACGCTGAATATTTTCCGAACGTGAGTAGCCAATACAATCCAGCGCATTGGGATTCGTTCTTACGACGATTAATTTAGATCGCTTATATCGGTCCCGCGACTCGCGAAGATAAAGGGTTTGCTCATTCTTATGATGTCTTGGTTGACTCGTTCCAATCGGAAGAGGATCTCAGTGACCCCCTTTTCTATAGGATGGCAGGGCGGGTGAGTGCACACCATGACCTGTGCGCAAGTACACAGTTACTTACCGTCGGCAAAGATGGCCCACCACATGCTCTACACAGCTCTGCGTGAATATGGCTGTTATGATGGATATCTTTGGGTGCCTTTTGATACACTGCTCAACGTTCCTCGACTCCAGCAGTTCAATCAAAGCTTGTTTTGGTATCATTCTCCTTGGGGGCAAGCTGTTCCAAATCCGGCCCTTGGTGACCTTACCGAAACTGGGCTGAATATTAGCTGGCATGCCCCTCCTGCGATGATCTCTCCCGATACGTCTATCAATCTCACAGAAACATGGAGGGGGTGGGGCCCCGACTGGTGGTAAGTCACAGTAGAGCCCGGAATCACCCATGACTGAATTGGCTGCCTCTAATTCTAGGTGGGGGTAAGTCGCCTACCGATGACTTGAGACCCATATGTCATTATCATGCTCACAGCGACCCCCACGTTGGCGTGTCTGTATGCATGAACGCTTTTCACAAGGTGCCCGCAGCCATGCGTGAGCACCTTGCTCGACTCACCAATGGACAAACGAGGCTTATCGGTGGTTCCGTGGACACGCTCTATATTCCGGGCCGTCATCGCAGGGTATTCATGGACATATTAGCGCTGTTCCTCGAGACCAATTGTTTCCTGGAGATTGCCACCCCAACGACCGTCCATCTTGTCGTTCCCCCCGGGGAACCGATCCAGTTCGTGGACCATGTGGGTGATTTGCCTCTGTTGTTTCCACTCCCCCTTCGGTTGATATTCGGGTTTTGAACGTCATAGTGGTGGATCTATCAGCCTCCGTTCAATGCATCGTTTGTAAGGCAGAAATGGGCCGAAGGCTACGAGGTGGACACGTTTCATACTTTCCATTGGGGCGAACGCAGCGAGGATGGCGTTTGGCGAGGAGACCATCGTCACGTTGCAGACGTGCGACACCTTCTACAGGAATCGGCAATTCGGCAGGGACTGGGCGAGGTATTTCCCGTGAACCTGGTAGACGGTGACGGCACGACGCACGTCTGATCCTCTTGGGCTCATAGCCCTTTTCATTACCGTAGTGCACACGATACCATAGTCGACGGCTTCATCGTCTTAGTGGGCATAGATCTGGAAAGCGACGTGAAGTGCAAGTGCGAGGGGAAGCCGAGATCTGCTACGTAGATACAATAACGACGAGGAACACAGGAAACAATTGGCCATGCCACAACCGCAAGAGTTTGGTCCCTACGAGAAATGCAAACGATCGTGCAGGTACCACGAGAGCTGGATTCCATGATCGGCCGTAAAGTTGTGGCATCCAGACACGACGACGTTCGCCAACGTCTCGTTAGGCGTCGCCATGTCTGTGTAAGTGACCCGAGTGCTGAGTGCCTCTACCAACGCGTCACCTGCAAACTGCTGACAACCAAAGAGCTTGAGCGTCGTCAGCTGTGGGAGTCGGACCCGGCAACGGGCATCGCCGGACCCGAGGTACGTCGATAAAGGTTCGGGTTTGAAGAGTTGCACGACCTTGTTGGACATGTCCGATCCGACGATGGAGAACTGCTTCAAGTGAGAGAGTCTATCGAAAACCCATAGAAAGTCCTTTGTGCGCATGTCTGAGAGATCCATGTCGAGAATCTCGAGGGGAGGGCTAGAGTGTTGGATGAGCTTCCGAAGACCCATACCGGTGTGGTGGTCGCTCGAGGGGGACTGGGAAAAGTCATAGGCTTCGTCGTCGCTATCGCCATACTCCTCCATGTGGTAACCATCCAGGGAGACATCCATGTTTAAATGACGCAGATGAAGTTCCCTGAGTGCGGGGAGATGCAAGTGTGAGAGAACGCTGCGCTGAATGCAGACAAGATCCAATAATAGTGTGTGTAATCGTGGGAGCGCGATGATGAGTGGCGAGGTGGACAGGACACCCTCCTTGTAGGAGACACCATGCAAGTAAAAGTGTTCAAGGTTGGGACAGCAAGCGAGAAAGCCAAGTAGCTCTGGAGAACGGACGGTGTGAGTGAACGACGACTCTGTGATGTCGAGAGAGGTGAAATGGAGTGGGTTGATAAGTTCTGGCGAGGAAAGACTGGAAGTTGTTATCTTCATGGATACGTGTCGGAATGTCTTGGTTCCACAAGAGAAGAAGATGTTGTCATCGTCATCACCGTCTACGTCGAATGGAGCCTTGAGGCGGATGTCGAGATGGTGAAGGACGCGGCGAGGGGCGGAGAGAGTGAGGTCGGCCAGTCTGGTGTGGGTAGTTCGGCCCTGGAATGATATTCTGCAATCCATCCAACGAGATAAGTGAGGGAGGAAGCAAGACATGATTGGAAGGAGGCGCTGAAAGTCGACAAGTTCGACATCGACACTGAAGGGGAGGGGAGCTGAGCGGGCGATCCAAATCTCTGCTTGTGCCTTGACGAAGCGGCAGGATTTGTCGACGATGATGAGCTGCCATGCTCTGGGAGAGGTGAGGCAGACGACTCTCCAAAGCTTACAGACAGCACATATGACAAGGGGAGTCGACGGAGGGCCAGAGTGAGATGAAGACACGAATATCTCGATGAGCAACTCTGGAGGAAGCGACTGTATCGACGAATAGAGCGTCATCAATGTTGGAGACAAAGAAGCAGATTAACCCGCTGACTAATCAAGAACTGCATAGAACTGTGGTGGCTGAATTAAAACTCCGCTCCAAACTCTAATCCCTTTGCACACCCGCGCGTCGTCCTCGACGCTCCTTACCATCATGCCCGGCGTCAGAGATATCAGGTGCCCTTTTAGATATCCCTCTCATCTCGAAACTCACCCACCCTCACCCTGCTCAGCGCGGAAGCCTTCATCTCAGCATACGCATCTCATCTCAAGCGCTCCGGCAAACTCGACGTGCCAACATGGGTCGATCTCGTCAAAACAGGCGCATTCAAAGAGCTTGCACCTTATGATCCAGACTGGTACTACGTTCGTGCAGGTAATCACCCTAACACCCCGCAATGTTCCCCGCTAAACTCGATCGATAGCTGCCATCGCACGGCACATTTACCTTAGAAAAGACGTCGGCATCGGAAAACTTGCAAGACTTCATGGTGGCCGCAACAGACGGGGTAACCGCCCTTCGCACCACGCAGACGCTTCCGCTTCCGTACAACGCAAGATCTGCCAAGCACTGGAAAAGATCGGTGTCCTCGAGCAAACCGAAAACGGTGGCCGGAGAATTAGCCAGGACGGTCAACGCGACTTGGACCGAATTGCGACTGCTGTCGTCGAGGCCGCAGAGGAGGACGAGGAGGACGAGGAAGAAGAAGACGAGGGTGAGGAAGAAGACGACGCATAAATGTATTGTCCCAGGGCCCCTCCTGGTTCCCCGCATGCTCTTTCCACGGTCACCCATGATTGGTTGGCTTTATGATAATATGGTACGATGCATGCACATCTCCAAAATACAACATTCCATACTTTTCTGATTCCCGTGCTGACACTTGGCTTGCCCCTCGACCGTATGAGTTCTGGTACCAAGATATTATTTCTCACCATCTCAAGTACTTCAACTTATGCCGGGATCCCTCTCAAATTGACTACCAATGACCACGTGATGAGGCTGTAAATGTATCCCTCACCGAAACTTTCAAAAACTGTCTCGATTCCTCCGACCCCATCCTCAATGCTTACGACTGATCTCCTTTTTCTTCACAGTTTGAAGGTAACGAGCTCGTCGCACTACACAACGACGCAAGAGTGCAACGTTTTATCACGAACGAACTCATTGCACCTCATGCTCGTTCTGCGAGAGGCCGGGAATTTGTAGGACAAGGTATTATCATGGTTCAAAAAGTGTCGCGATTCGTAATCGAATGCGCTTTCAAGACCCAAGGAATGTCGCCGTCAGTCCTCGAGGAGAATAATTTGCCCTTGACGAGAGTGAAATTGAGCCGGGAGGGTCTTTTATACCTGACGACAATTTGGCTGCGAAGAACGCAGACGGAACTCCAACTCTCGGAACGGATCGCGCCAGATTTGCTAGGCATTTGGAGACGCAGTCGTCAGCGCAATCCAACTTGTACTTGGCAGTGTCGACAGTGACAACTGCAATCACCTGCCATGTTTGCCTCTGATCGTCTTCTCTTCCACGGTTTTCAAGACGAGAACGTTGAGATGTACGCCATGCCCAACGATCCTCGGTTATCCCATGGAGCTCGTGGAGCAATGCAGTATAAAGGTGTCCGAACCCATGGATAGGGCGTTTGACATCTCGACATTTGACATTCCCCGAATTCTGAGGGGATGGCTATGGAAGCATCAAAGTCCATGATTGAGCACACATTCGAGGCTCTGGGTATCCAGCAAGTATCATTGACACCACAGGACGTGGTGAGTGGTGACAGGTCCTTGCTCACCGCCTTGACAGGGGGTTGAAAGATAAAAGAATTAAGAGGCGGGAAAACTGGGCGAAGCACACAAGACACAGGGGCTATCCTAAACAGGAATGTGATTTCATCGAACGTCATGCCGCCATCAGGTAAAATAAGTGAATTTGTCGTGCCGTTTAGCCATAAAAGAGCTCAGGAAAGAGCCCCTCTCCCCTCTCCAAATCCTCACGTCCAACAACATGACAGAAACTCTAACTGACCTTCAATCAGAAGTCGTCCGACTTCGCCAGGAGCTGCAGTCTCTCAGAGTCGAGTACAAAGACGACGAGGTAATCACCATTGCAGATTACCTCCTAACCAGGCTGGAACAGCTTGGTGTCACGGTATATCCCTATTCAGAGTCATCGCCTTGTGAAACATTGACAAGTTTTCCAGTCTGTCTTTGGCGTGCCCGGTGACTTCAATATGCGTATGTGTCGTCTAGCCCCATTAAAATCTGTTCTCACCGGTATTTCAGCGATCTTGGTGCGCTTTGCACGCTGAGCCTGGACGACATACTGAGAGTTTCGCTTTAAGGATTACGTAGAGGACCACCCTAGGATCCAGTGGATTGGTAATTGGTATGATTTCAGTTTGCATCAAAGTTCGTTATCTGACTTGTCGCAGTAATGAACTCAACGCGGCGTATGCTGCCGACGGATATGCAAGAGTCAAGCCACACAGCGTAGGGGTAGTTGTCACAACGTATTTAGGATACTAATTATTCCGCAATATTTCTGACCCTCTCCAAGGTTCGGTGTTGGAGAACTGAGTGCCATTAACGGCATAGCCGGTGGTTAGCAGACACTCCCCACTTTTTTCCGTCGTATACAACCCTCATGTCCAGTCCAGCATTCTCCGAAATGGTTCCGGTACTTCATATCGTCGGGGTTCCCAGCACTGTTCAACTTAAGACACGGCCTTTGCTTCACCACACTTTAGGAGACGCAAGGTACCAACGAACACAGCCAGACCATAGTGATGCTCACGTCACTTGATAGGTTCGACGTGTTCACCAAAGCCGCAGAACAGGTAACCATATCCCAGGCAATGTTGATGAACAAAGTGCATGCCGCAGCAGAAATCGATCGTGTCCTCATAGATTGTATCACCCACGTATGTTTCACAAATCATTAACAGGAGTCGAGCAGTTATTCGCCCTCAGTGTCGACCGGTTTACTTGACATTCCCAAACGATATGGTATCTGAAAAAATCTCGGCCAAGCGACTGAAGAGCCCACTATCCCGGACACTTCCCCCGAATGACCCTGAAGTGGAAGAGTTCGTATTGAATGAGATCATCAAGGTTATTACTGAAGCTGAAAGCAACGTTGCTATCCTTGTCGACGCTTGCGTAGTTCGGCATGATGTGCAGGACGAGGTGAAAGAGTTGGTCACCGCTACTCGTTTTCCAGTATACTCGACACCGATGGGCAAAACCGCGGTCAGTGAAGAGTCTGATCGATACGGTGGTGTATGTTTTTCGTTGCTTACTACATCGATCCCCTGCTCACCTTTGGTTCCAAGATATACATAGGATCTATCAGTGATCCTGTGATCAAGGAAAGAGTAGAAAAGGCCAAGCTGATACTCTCTATTGGCGCACTGAAATCAGATTTTAACACTGGAATGTTCACATATCAAATTCCAGCAACTCACACCATCGAGGTATGCATGCCTTCCTGCTTGAACTTGACCGGAGTCCGAGTCAATTTCAGTTGCATTCTGACCACGCTCTCGTGCGTCATGCACACTTCCCCGGAATTGGGATGAAGCATTTACTTCCAAGGCTCACATCCCGTCTGAGAGATTATCGGTGTCATGCCGGCGAACTTGTGGTTTCTAAACCCAAAGTGGAAGTCCCCGTGGAACGTAACAACGACATCACGCAGTCGTACTTCTGGCCGCGAGTCGGAAAATTCTTCAAGAAGAAAGACGTGATTGTTGCTGAGACAGGTGTGGTGTTAGCCTTGATGCTGTCATGAGCTGGACTGAGC
>JBBPTC010000006.1:14628-26920 GCA_038093955.1 Boletus albobrunnescens
GGCCCGGTGGAGGCCCTGTCATGATATATGTGCGGACATGACGAAGAACTCCATGGAGACTCTCACCGCCCACGAATCGGAGCATGCACTGTCTGCGTATTCGGAATTCGCTTATACGGTTGACCAACGCACCAATGACTCAAGTACGCACAGAGAGCCCGAGTAGCGCCGACGTTCTAGTGAGAAATGGCAGCTCTCCTGCGGTCAGCCTCGGTGTAGGTAATCCATCAATTCTTGGTCTAAACAGAGCCGTTCTCTAGTACTAGATCTGATCCTACCGCACATCACTTTCCTCATTCAGCGAGTCACTGTACCGACACCGTCCATTCCATTCTGCCCAATCTCCTCCTCCGTTGGAAGCGCATCAAAAATCAGGCCACTCGGAAACATGCACAGCGTCTGCACTGCAACGTAAATCCACAGCAGTAATGTGGCAACTGCGTAAATTGCTCCCCACACACGAAAGAAGGTGGACGAGAACGTCTCGGCTAACGCGAGCGTACAATTCGCGTATACTCCCTGGGGGTTTCACATCATCAACCGCATCCTAAGCGCCCGAAAAATATATTGGCGCACGTTTGGGAATATCATGGACCAGAACGTTAAACGAAATGGAACTGGTCCTCCTCGCAAAGAATGCCATAATCCGAGGAACGCCGATGCCACCCACATGGTTCCAAAGGACCACAGTGCAAAGGCAACTACAACACATATTACATTAATCGTTTCTCCTGTGCCTGATGTCCCTAGCAACCCGTCATTGGCACCGTGGGTTAGAGGCAGTACTGACTTGAATGCAGTGCCGATGAGGAGGAGGGCATAAGCACCCTGCCCAGCAGGTCCCAATGGGAAGAAGATGGACAAAATGCCCGGTCCCTTTGAATAACCATACACGATGGTGCGTAAGAGGTGTACGGGGAGCAGCATCATGGTAAGTGCCAACCCGATAACAACGATACACGCCGAGAAAGTAACCGTGAGGAGTGCGGCATTTGGCGAGTACGGAATGAGAGCTTGTGCAATTGTCCCCCCCGTAGATGCACCGACAACGAGCGTCACCACGGGAAGAAGCCAGGTGAGAGCCATGGACTCGAAAGAGTGTTCCTGATGCGTGATCCTTGAATGGCTGGCCGTGAGTCCGTGATCGTAGTCAACGTGAAACAACCAACATGATGTGCACCATGCCCCAGCAGCACAGTACCGATATCGCAACGTCCAGCCACCAAAGCGCCCATATGGCATAGACAAAGAACCGACCGCCGAAATTATAGGTGCCGTAAATGACGGTGATCGAGGCTGTGAAAAGCGTGGTGGCACCCATTGGGAAGGTCCCGAGATACAGACTTTGGGCCGGGTGTCGCAGCATACGGCTCCAGATACCCGGAAACAAGATGTACCTGACTGCGCTCAGTGTAGTGAACAGCACGAATAACGCAAGGTTGAGGAAGAAAAATGAGAGAGAGAACAGCTTCATGACATCCGAGTTGTTGCCGTATGGAAAGGTATGGAAGAGGATGGAGATCGATCCGGTCCCTGCAAACTGAGTAAATTTTTACGCAGTGGACTCTTGCGCTTCCGGGTCGCTTGCCATACCCTTCGCAGACGAGGCACACTCACCCATCGTTACTGCAAACCAGGCGGGTGTGAAATGCCTGCTCCGATGCACAGTGACATGTGTTTCCACGGCGGAAAAAAAAACGCTTGCCTTATTACACCTCCCAAGGTTCTTTTATGTGACGAGCTGCCGCCTCGGCCATTTGCAGTCACGGTGATGTAACACTGATTTTGAACTGGACACATTTTGTGGTTGGGGACTTGGAGTCGAAGCCCCCAGTCCGTAAAACTTTGAATGCCGCGGACGCCGAAGAATGACCGGTACCAGTGACTCATTGTATTGAAGACAGCTGGGTGCTTGTGCGCTTATATTCGTTTCAGGTGTATCTGCCTCCGGAGACATGGTCGCGAACGTCCGCGTCAACTCTCGGCGGAAGTAAAACGTTCGCGGGGTGACTTGCCAGGTATCCCTAATTTATCGGGCACTGAATGGATCCAATACCAAACCTGTGTCGATAGAAGCCAAACAAGTCAATTATTATGTATTGCCAAATCATGTCAAGTTTTCAGGCATAGAACATGGACAAAGGGACAAAAAGGGATGGATATCACTGCAGATATGAAAGAGGTTACTATCAGAGTCAATCCAGTGCGCCCATGAGCCAGGGATGGTTCCGGACTTCCTCAATGTCTGCTCGGAGTGAGGGGTCGGGATCCAAGCATCGGCTCATGAGGTGTAAACAAGAGTTGCTTAGCTTTCTCCCGGGGAGTTCAGATAGAACAATACGCCCTTCGATAGCATCCCGTTCGGTGGGAAAGGGCGACATGCCAGTGAGTAGGTAAGACATCAGCACGCCCAGAGTCCAGATCTCGACGGGTGGTGCTTGATAAGGGTGTTTGAGTAAAACCTCGGAGGCAGCGTACGCTGTCGTGCCAAAAAAGAGGTTGTAAAACGGCCGGGGTTGAGATGGGTCTACCATTGTCGCGCTACCGAAATCTATGAGCTTTACCTGACATCCAGGGGTAAGCTGCGCAGACTGCTACGCTCGCATGATGATACGCACCTTGAAATTTTTGTCAACGACCAAGTTTTCGTCTTTAATGTCACGATGACATATTCCACGACTGTCAAGATAGAATACGGCCTCGACAACTTGAGCCATGATGTATCGAGCTTGTTTCTCCGAAAGACGCTTATGTTTCGTCTGTTCGATGCATTCGAACAAGTCGTGCGAAGGACGGCGAGAATAGCGAGGTTTTGGGACATCTAGAAAGACGCTCGGATACTTTTTTTGGCCGGGTATCCCGTAGAGAACATTGTCTGACGGAGAGTCTGAAAGGTGGAGATCAATAAGAGAAAGTTGACTGCACATTTGAGGAGGGGTATCCGGTTCCGATTCGATCACAGAGAATTCAGATGCTGCGGGAGACAAAAGAGGGGTGGATGAAGAAAGATATGGGGTCGACATCACTGGCGAAGAATGGTGGGCAGAGTGCAGCCTTTCGCTCTTGCGCCACGGGGAGCCATGCAATTCCTGGACCTACGAGGGGGGGGGGGATGACCATCAATTAACAAAGAGAGGCTTCATGACTGACGACATAGAAAAATAATTCGTCTTCAAATACGTCCAAACATTTGACAATGTTTTCGTGATCAATGACCCTAAGGAGCATGATCTCCACTGGAATTCTCCCCAAAGTGTCGTGGTTTATCCATGCTTGATCCGGGACTTTGGCTTTGATCACAAACTTGACCGCGACTTCTGATTTATTACGACGGTATAGAGCAGTCATAACGAAACCGTAACCACCAGACCCTAGCTCATCGCAGAGTAAATATGCTCGCGCAAAAGCTGGATTGAGGTAGTGTCCAGGGGGGAAACGAGGGGAGTAGTTGATCGAACGAAGCTCTTCTGACATTGGGTTCGGCAAGGAAGTTGGCGATGAGAAGCTTTCGTCACTATAGGATAGAAGGAGGGACTCTGGCTGTAACAACTCAAGAACGGGCGGCGCGGGATTGATAGCGCCACAGGGAGAAGAAATGGGTTCGCAGCGGAATGAGGGAGGGACATCCAGGGCATCAAACTGAGGGGAAACGCAATCATCGAGCAGAGCCTCGCTGTGAGTGAAGAACGGGGAGGAACGGGATGTACCAAGCCTAGTTCCAATCCCGGCTGAGTTGTCCATACGGGCGGGATGTGGACCGAGCGAGAGGAAGGGAGGGTGTCGCAGTGGATGAAGCGAGGAAGGGGCGAGATGAGGAAGGTGCCATTTGAGAGTTGGAATACAGGAGGGGGATATCTCCGGATCCGCCACCGCATTAGCAGAGGGGGGCGACTTGGCCCGACCATGTCCTTTCGGGACAACTAGCAGCGGCGATAAATGAGACCAGTCCTGTAAGAGAACATCTACGACGCGACTCTATCGAAATTGCCTCCGCGTGATGACGTATTACGGCAACAATGGCCCCCATCAGTAAATATCTTCATAGTCCTCCCCAATGTCCAGGAACCGTCGGATCTCTTGTGCATCGACTCCGTTCTGTCGTGTAAAATACGCAAGCAGAATCGAATAGTCGTCTGCAAACCCGTCAGCGTCTGTCGCTTCCTCTCCATAGCACAACACTCACCCGTCCACCGAACAGCTGCCTCGTGTGCGAGCGTGATTGCCCTTTTTTTCTCTTCCACCTTGACCGGATCGCAAGCACCATACGCCTCGAGCTCTTTCTCGAGCGCCACAATCTGTTCTCTTGCATCTGCAACCTTCTCGAGCGCGCTTGTTCTTGCCGCCTGCCAGGACCAAGAGGAATATGTCTAAGATTGTGGCATGGACAGAAAGGACATACGCTCTCGGGTCGCACTTCCCGTTCACGTTCTAGCGCAGCTCTCAACTCTGCAGCATGGTTGTCGTGGTTCTTCTTGGTCTCCTTTGCTGTTTTGAACCGGTTCCGCAGCTACAAGACAATCAGCAATAATACACATCGAGGAACAATATGCCTTCATACAATGCTTCCTCGCTGCGAGGGAAAGCTCCAAAAGACTGCAGTCACTGGGAATCAGCGCATACATTCACCTTCGCATCGACTTACAGTTGGAGGAACCGATCTTGTCGCCCTGCGCGAGGCCGTCGTCCACCAGAGACTGCAAGACTTCTTTGACAGACTGCGAGACTGACTCCAAGAATGACAAGGCCATTCTAAAGGACATTGGAGGCCGGCTTACCAATGCCTTTGAGTTTTGGTCCGAGCTTTTCTAGCTCTTTGAGCTGTAAGCATAGTTAACAAGATTGGACGCGAGACGGATATCATGGAACTTCACTTGATAAAAGTCTTTCTGTTCAAAGATCACTGCGTGCAGTAAGCACAAGTGAAGCGCGAAACTTACCGATTCATGAAATATCTCGAGGAGTTTGACACGCTTCTCTTCGGCGGATAAACCTCGTGGTGCCTGCAGGAGTTAGTCGTGTTCGCAATGACCCCTGGTTCGCGTACCATTGATGTCGGAGTTTCCAGATGTTAAAGGACAAAGTCGCGATGGGCGGGCGATATTCATCCCGTTCTCCGATCACATGACGTACTATCACAACCCTGCAATGCAAAGCCCATGGAGAAAGGAATGATCTTATATTTTTGCATGTGTGAAAGCTGTGACCGTAATTTTGGTACCGACCAAACCAAGAAAAACGATAACGAACTGCCAATCTTGTATAACGGAAATAGTGCGAATAAGCTGGAGCGGTGATCATACAGAAAAGCGGGCAGAGAGCGGAGTGAGGCCATGCAGTCATTGTCCAGAGCAAGGATTGGATGAGTCTGTGAATTGGAAAGACAAAGTATTGTCCCAGTCGTACCAGATAAAGTGTAGAAGAAACCGAGTAAATGAGATGACGAATGTTAGCTCGTGGAATGCAGATTTACAAAAGAAAGCGGATAGGTCGAGATTGAACATACACCCCTTCTGACACGAAGGGGAAACGATGCTGTGATGCTGAGAACCAGTGTCACCGAATCAGGTCGATTGGTGGCTGTGTCTGTGAGGGATATCGATATGCCACAAATTCTCTATCTTGTTCGACCCGTTCTTCAATAGCTTTTCGAGAAGCAGCAGACAACCGAGGGCCTGGACGAGACATAGAATTGGTAGTTGCAGTGGCAAGACTGTCATCATTTGGGTCAAAGACGGGAGATGTCAGACGAGGGAACTCGTGTGAACTGTAACCGTTCGTCTCCACAGTGGCCGACTTCTTGCCTAACAGCGTAGAGAGGCCGAATTTGCTCTTGCGCTTGGTGGGCGTAGAAGGGACAGCAGGATTCTCTTCGATGTCTCCAAGACGACCCAGAGACCGACGAGACACGCCGAATTCACTATACAATCCGTTGGGAGCCCTCATACGATCCTGACCACTAGTGGAGGGCATTGTCTGGATGCCTAGGTTAGGGCGTGTCCCTGTTCCGCTAAAAGATTGTCGCCTTGCTTCACTCTGGAATGGTGCGTGCGGCGGTGCGAGATCTTGCGTGTCTTGTCCAAGATGACGAAGATCGTATGTTGTGTAGAGTGTCTGTGGCCTCGGATCTCCACCTACACCATGCTGCGCTCGGAGCCTCGCCTCTGCAGGGAGTGGAGGCAGCGACTTTTCTCTTGAAATTGCCACCTGAGGACGTGAAGCTGGTGACTTGGGCAGCGTCATGCCATTGGTGGAGGTAAATGTCGCCTTTTGAGGTTTCTGACGCATATCTGGTTCAGATGTGACGGGGTGAATAGATACTTTTATCCTCCCATTCTCGTCAGGGGACATATCAAGCGCTTCCCTCTCATCAGTTTGCCCACTGTTTTTCCGGTCGTTGCCATCGCCATTGCCGCCTGAGGGGCGCGAAGAGGTTGGTGACGGAAGAAGACTGGTTGGAGCCGTGGAAGGTGACATACCAGCGGACGAGAACCCACCATATCGTGGGGATGTCGAGGGTAATGAAGGCGTCGACGCGTGGCGCCCTCCTCCCCCAAGATGTTCTCCGGGCCCCCGCCCTAAAAGATATGATAATGGTGGAGGCGGCGCCAAGGGAGAATCGTCATCATTGCGGTCTAGAGATCGCAACGACTCGCGAGGAACAGCCTGGGTTTCATCTTTGTGCAAAGATCCTCCTTTGACGAGTTTCCAGATCATCCCCAGGCCATTGCGTTTCTTCTTTGGTTTTTCGTCAGTTGGTGCTGTGGAACTTTCTTCCTCGTTGGCAGTTGGCTGCCATAGTTGACTGTGTCTTTGCATGGACAGCGTGCTTCTCTGGCCACCTGGTGAACGAAGATGAGGATTCGTTTCGCGTTGCAACGCCACACTAAGATAGTAATAGCTGATGAGACACGCCCCACGGGGCCACCACTGGGTGAAAAAATCGAATACAAGACGTACTGCATATCAATCATACTTCCCGACATCCCCGAGGCAGCCAAGCTGTCCTGACTTCGCCATGCAGAGCTCAAATTTTTAAATCCAAAGAATCGCGACCGCCTAGGTGACACAGAACCTGGGCTGTGTGCATCTGAGAATGATGCTTGAGAATATACTTGTCCCAAACTCGGTTGGACCTCAATGGGGACCGTCAAAGAACTTGCCGGCCTCATGCTGACGGTAGAGTACCGCGAGCTCTGCATCGGGCCGAGGCCACTGTCTGTGAAGGGTGCTAGGCTGTGTGCGGAGTAGAGCGAAGTGACATCCACGATTGAACCTCGGGAAGACTTGCGCTGTCTACTACGCGCACGCTTCTCTTGCCTCCGTCTGCGCTCCTTGTCCTCCCTCTCTTCGCGTCGTACATCAACGTGTTCGACAATGAGCCCATTGTCGAGGAGGGTGATGTCACGAGACGAGCTGCGAATGTGGTGTGCACCAACTCCGATTGATGTATTAGTGGCACGAGGTGGCTTGAGCTTAAAGGCGTTATCATCGACCACGCTCAAATCGTACGTTGAACGACGAAGCTGAGAGTACGTATCGCGAACGCTGATTTCAAGCTCCATCGACTCTTGCATAGCACGAGCGTGAGCCAGAGCTTCGGCCTCGAGCAGCGACCTCTGAGACTTGACATAGGCATCGACAGTCTGCTGCCTCGACGTCGGCTCTTTAGGTGTCTGAAATCATTGTATATCACTATCTTTTCGACAGAAAGAAAACAGAAGCACCTACCATGGAAGCCCACAATTTCAAGTTTTGCTCCGTCAGGCGCCCGCCTCTGGCCCGAGGTCTAGAGGAACATTCAGAAGAGAAGACCCCCACCGCCTCTTCTTCTTCCTCTCTTCTTAATAACTCCTCGTAGAGCACGTCGCTCTCCCTATCCCATATACCAGGACCGATGACAACGACATCAGCCATGTCTTGATCTCTCATTGCGCACTCGACACATATCTCTTCCTGTGGTTGTGGAGGGTTCGGTGAGAGGACTGGGTTGATTGGATCGGGCGTGGCTGCAGCAGGAGTGATATAAGTGGGGTGCTGCGGATAGACACGGGGATTGGATGATATGGGAATAGCCAAGGTGGGACTGTACGGTCTCGATGATAAACCATTTGGAGAGGATAGTCTGGAAACCGCGGCGCCGTCGGGTAGAGGGTACGAGGACTGACGCATGGAGAGAGGATAAAGAGAAGGGGTTATATCACGAGCGCCAGTTGGCGGTGACGGGGGAGGCTGTGTAAGCGATTCTCCAAAAGACTTGAAAGAGTCGTTGAATAACTTGGAGTCGATAAAATTGGAGCCGTTGAGCAACGGAGGTGCAGTTCCGTCGCATTGATTGTTGTTGTTGTTGTTGTTGTTGTTGTTGTCATCAAGGCTGCACCGTTCGACTGGATGGGGAGTGTTTCCCGGGATGGCATAAGAGACCGCAGGTGATGGAACGGGCCCATCGGCGTCAGAAAGATACATGTCGTCGTTGAGAGTTCGTCTGTCGTTTGTGGGGTCCGCAGCGTGTGACCTGGAGAGGTCCTGGGATGTTGACGGTAATCTTCGGGTATCACTGGGGGCAAGATTGGGATCATCCCGAGCATGGGTATCACCCGCGGTGAGAATCATGGCGGACCGGTTTGTTTGTTTTGAGGATAGAGAAAGGGAGGGATATCTGTTGTCCTTGAAATCGAAATCTGAAATGGCAAGGCCGTGCTGGAAGAAATTGAGATGGAGGTTCGGGGAGATATTTGGGGAGACTGTTAAATCTTGTCGTGCGGGTTGAATCGTTGAAAGCGTGGCCATCGCCAGGATCAGTTAACCGGAGATAATCTGTGGCCTTGAGAAGACTTGAAGGGAAAGAAAGTAAATGAGAAAAGTGGAACGAGGCTGATCAACTGACGCCTCGGGCTGGGCAGGGGAGTTGCTGCCTCGCAAAGGAACTGAGGGCGTTGTCGACGATGCTCGCAGCAGCCGAGGTAGAAAGACTCTGCGGAGGACAAAGACGGGGTGTAGCTCTTGATTGTCTTACTCCAGAGTCCGGGCGATGCTTGGCGACCCAATTCCCAACTAATGCTCAATTCCAGTGTTATTTTCCCACGTAGCACCCTTGAACAAGACTGAAACCCCAGGACGCAGAGATTCGTTGTTGTATTCACCTCAAAATTCATGTTCAAAGCTTGGACCGTTTGTTGTTACCGAGTAGGTACCCGGCGGGGTGACGCTCTGGCCGTACCGCGTATGTATACAAGTAAGTGGTCACTCCTTTCATCAAATGAACAGGCTGAGCTGCCTGAATCAGCGAAGTCGAACTCGACGACAACCGAGCGCGACAAATCTAGCACAGCGGTAGTCGCAATCACAATATGATATCCCACCTCGCAAACAAATCGTTAAGAATGCAACCCAGTCTACTTAACTCTGACCACACCAGGTACACCCGAGCGTGCCCGCAATGCCGACCGCAAACTGTGTTGGCCATCCTCCGTGCCAACGAGCCACTGTCGAGTGTTACTTAAATCCAGCCTGGTTTTCCATTCTCGCAATCACCTGAGTTGCAGCGTCACGAACAACGTCGATGGTAGATCTTGTGCTAAACCTCCCAGGGCCTTCCACGAGCCCAGTCGTGATCAGGACATGTCTTTGGCGAGGCACAAATTCGGGAATGTCTCGCAAGTTTCGAATATGCAGTGGGAGCGATGCCGATAGTTCTTCGGTCCCGGGAGACGGAACCTCTAGCAATCCAGAAGTCCCTAGTTTGCAATGTAAGCCAGATAAAGGACACTGGGATACCCCTGAGTTAGACGGTCTCTCCGCACAGACATCCGAGGCCTGCGATGGTGATAATGGCTCCTCTGGTACGCGGCTACGGCAAACCTGCCTCACGCACTTTTGGACGACCCCGGAAGCCCATCGTTGTATGTCCTCGTAAGTGAGAGAGTGGAAAGTCGCAGGGGCTGTGACTTCACCGTCGGAAGCATCGTCATTAGATGAGACGTGCATGATAATACTGACGTCCGTCGTGGAATCTTCAGAAATCAGAAAATCCTCGTACGAGTTGAGTGGAGTACGCATTTTCCTTCTGGGTGCGGCAATGTTCGGTTCTGACTTGCTGTTGGCATCAATAGCGGCAATGAGGTCGGCTCCAAGCATGTGAGGGAGAATGCTTTCATCCGCAGAAGACTCGTTAGAGTACTGAGAGTCGCTATCAAAGTCCGGGTCACTGCAAGATGTGGAAGATCCATCGTTTTCGTCATCCCTACGTCCATGGGCAGTAGACCTGCGAGGAGCACGAGCGAGAACTCCGAGTCGACTTTTATGCATCGCATATTTTCTGCGTAGAGTTAGTTCATGCGCCGTAGGGCACTTTGGTAGTGACGTAGATTCTTGTTCAAGAGAATCCCGGACTGGGGCCGTCTCGGTGACGAAGGTCTGCCCTCCCATCGGATGCCTCGTTGGACAGGCTTCGGTGGAAGAACGCCAGGGCCCTTCCGGAGTAGAACAAGTAGCCCGTGGCCTGGCCCCCTCCGGCGGCAGTATTGCGGAGTTGACGAAAACGTGCGGTGGTAGTGGTGTAAACTGGTCGTCGTGCCCAGAACTAAAGGCCCGATGCCCAAAGCAGTGTCCTGCCGGTACCATCTGTGCCGAGGGGTACCTTCTGATGACGGATAGAGGAATGAATTCCAAGCTTTCAGGGCGGCGCTTTGCGAGCTATATATCAGTGGTGACAAGTGTTGCAAGGAACAAAACGGCAGCACTTACAATTTCCTTCCTTGCAACCAATGACTTTTTTGCTTGCGCACCTTGGACAGAGTCCCCGGGAGCGGGGAGGCAATGCAGGAGATGAGAAATAGCGCCATCCGCGACAGAGTTATGATGGGCTTGAACTACAGTATCTGTTGGGAGAGGCGCCGCTTCCGCCATGACAGGCTGACCAGAGGTGACTGTCAAGCTTCGTTGTCGGCCCACAGTTACAAAGGGCGACATACCATCGTCGCTTTAGTGAGATTCCCGCCTATTTCGGCACGGTCTTCTGTGCTTGAAAGGATGGGATGACCATCCTGATCGATACCCTACTCACCGTCAGCATCGGCAAAAGGAGTACAGCGTGAATACATGCCTTCCCGCCTTTCGATCGATCCTCTTTAGGAACAGTGCGCCGCTCGCAAGCAGCCGCAGGACGTTCTTCTATATCGCTGTTGGACAAGGTAGCGTCTTCTGTACCGAAAGAGGCGAATTCTTCTTGGTTTGGGATAGGAAGCGGAGCATAGAGGGCGCCACGGCCTTCCTGCGCGAACAAATGGCTAAAATTTGCATCCAGGGAATGATAGATTTGAAGAGTGATTCGGCCATCATCTGTTTTCTCGGCTATGGTCTGTGGCGTAGTCTCACGTCCAATATTTCGGCATCCCAGCGGCTCCATGTCCGCGGAGCATACGGACTTGACAGTCGCACAAGGGAGGGGCATGCTCTGAAGTTCCCGCTTGGAGACCAGGACTGAGCTCTCCGCATCAAGGTCAACTGGCTGCATGGCATTGAACCTGTTAGGAGATATGTTTGTCTGTTCCTTTGTGCTTTGTTGGTGAGCAAGTGCACTCTCGAGGGCTTGCATGCTATCAAAAATAGGTTGCCGTAAATGGGGCAAGACGATGGCGATGTTTGCAAGAGTCAACCCAATGCTTGCAATTCCACTCAGGATGCGCGAGTCGGGGAGTGTCAATCCCAACATCACAAGTAAGGGAGGGGAAGCCATGCCTGTCTCATGTAACCATGTCGTGGTTGATGAGAAACTGTAAAGACCTGCTCTACAATTATTCATCGTGCTGAATCAGTGGACAGAATGTATCGGCGTGCGGGATAGAGGGAGGTAACGGGGTAGACGAGCGACACCGTATATTCCTTTGGTTGTCTGAGACAAGCGTGTCATTGTACGCGTCATATCACGTGTTTGGAAAATCAAGTTGACCCGTTTGACGAGGCCATGGAAGACGACTCCAGCAAGTTGTCAACGATCGAGTCTATAACCTGAATTTAAGGTAGATATCACGACCGAGGCAGTCAATTCTGTGCGAAGGGAACGAATGAACTTGCCAGGTGTGCTGCTGAAAACCTAGCGACCACGTCTTTGGGTGTGTTTTCACGAGTGCTGACCGATGCCAGTGTAAGTAGCTGCTCAGCGGACGTACAGTCGACGTGTCACACTCACCGGCCTGGACTGAATAAATAAAGTGAGTGAGGTGCGTTGCATGTACTCTGACGGCATTCCACACCACCTTGTGAGATCGGGTATTGAATATTGAATATTGAATTC
>JBBPTC010000006.1:43170-56706 GCA_038093955.1 Boletus albobrunnescens
GTTGACTCGTCGACAGATGCCAAGAGATCAGCTGGGGCCGCGTCGTGTTTGGTTGCAGAAGTATTCTTGGCGAGCGCCCAGGCAATGTACATGGCTATCATGACCGGTATCTCTACGTAAAATGAAATAAAGTCGATGGCCGAGAACGTTGGGAAAATGGATGACCAGCCTTGAACTGCAGACGTTGAATTCAACTGAAATCATGCATCGCGGGACGACTTACTAAGGATCAAGGCTGCCACGGAGACGATCTAGGAGGACTGAGTGTGCGAAGGGGCTGAAAGTGATGCAACGTACGACGAAATAGGGACCCCAAGGCCAAGTCCAGCCAACGTAAAACTTTAACTCGTCCACGGAGCGGTTCTGGGCAATCCAGGCTTTTCTAAATCTCCAGCTAGCGAGACCAATGGATAGCCATGCAATCTGAAGACGGTGAGGATGGATAGGACGGAGCAAGGTTGAACTTGCCTGGTTAGAGACGCCCACGATGTTCTGCAGCCAACTCCAAAGGAGACCGCTGCCGATGAAGCTAGTCGCAAAGCACAAGACACTGATGCTACTGGTAGCCATCAGAGCATATATAGGAACGCCAGCGGATGTGGTCTTTGAGAAGATGGCAGGTGCTTGTCTGCGAGGAGAGACGACGGAGAGGCCGTACAGAACGCGAGTACCTGCGAAGAGGGCGTGATTTCCAGCGGAAAAGACGGAAGTGAGGACGACGGTGTTCATGAACGAAGCGGCAATGGCTGATGGGAATCAGGGAAGAAAGGTGGTGGAGTTAGAGGGGAAACGCACTCGAACCGGCCAAGTTGAATACGATGGTAAACGGGGACGTGGTGGTAGACTTGTTTGAGAGGTTGGGGTAATCCCATGGGACTGATCAAGCATGAGGGGGATGCCATGCGAGTAAAAGAAGAACGGACCGTTGAGACCGATGAGGAGAACGCTCATGATATAGAACAAGATGATTCTAGAGAGGTATGAAGAAGGAAAGAAGGGCGAGAGAGCAGCCTTACCGCCAGAAGACGAATTTGACCACTTTGGGCATGTTCCGGGAGGGGTTCCTCGTTTCTCCGGCGGTGATGCCGAGACTCTCTGTTGCGCCAACTGCAGGGGATGAGTGAGGGGGAGAACGTAGAGAAGAAGGGACGTGCATGCAAAGCTGGCTGTGACAAAGACCTTTGCAAAGCCAGAAAAGCCGTTGACAAAGGGTGCGCCAGGAATGTACCAGTTATGGGCACCGATGAAAGTATGGTGTGTGTTTACGCCGACGTTGACGAGAATGCCGAGGATGATGAACACGATGACGGTGATGACCTTGAGGAAGGCGAGCCAGTACTCTGAATGGAGGTGAGAGCTGGAAGGAGATTAAAGGAAGGGAGATACCTAGCTCTCCATAAGCGCGGACGTGGAGTGCGTTGATGCACACGAGGACGACCCAGGCAAAGAGACTGATGGCCCAGGGATTCCAAGAAGTCCAGAATTGGAGGACGAGCTGTGCGGCGGTGAGATCGGTTGCGACAGATACGGCGTCGTTGAACCAATAGTTCCAAGAGAGGGCGAAGCCGTACGAAGGGGAGAAGAAGCGGGTCGTGTACGCATTGAAGGAGCCTGGTGGAGGTGAGTGGAGGTCGGGGAGGGAAAGAAGGGGACGTACCTGCGACGGGGTACTGCGTGGCCATTTCGCCGAGGAGGAGGAGGGTGACATAGACGATGAAACCGATGATGGAGTAGCATATGAGTATGCTAGCGGGGCCACCCTCTGCGAGCGACTTGCCAGTACCGAGGAAGAGACCGGTTCCGATGGTGCCAGCGATGGCAATCATCTGGACGTGTCTGGCGGAGAGGTCGCGCTGTAGGCGAGACATGGTGAAAGACGAAGCGTGTATCGCGCCATCGGTGCATTAACAAGGATCCCGGGTGGCTGTGCACCCCTCCCAAAGATCCGATGGAACAGCGTGCGCGGAGTCCCAATTTGGATAAGGGTTGTTCTTGAGAACTAGAAGGAATTTAAACGCCGCTTAAATATCTCGGCGATGACTCAGAATACCGGCCGCTGAGCAAGAGAGGAAAGCAAAGATAAACATGTCCAGGGTAGATGCTGAGACACCCACCATCTACTAGGTGTGTATACAAATCAGAGAATCCTGCAAGTTGCAAGAAACTGCATCCGGTACTCTGAATTGTTATCAGCAGACACGTCCAGTTAGTAGCTGAGAACAGCCATGAGAATCTCGTGCCGGGCTAATCTATATCTTGGTACTCCACAAAAGTCTTATCTGATGGGTCCAAAACCTTGTTCAGTCAGCACTATGAAAAGAAGCGATAGTGGAGAACCTCTGAATGCAATTGGTTTGCGACATTCCTTGTGGGTCAGGGCAAGGGAGAGTTGAAGTAGAATTCAGAAAACAAAGTGGGCTTAAGTAACACGTGGGAAAAGCCCTATCGACGGGATCGTGGCGCATCACCCCCGCCACCTCCCCGCCATGGCACTCGTCCATGACTTTGTCTCGGCAACGCCCCCGCCCCTCACTCTCCACCTCGTCCCCCTCGCTCCCTACATCCACCACCTACGTCGCTTTGCCGACATCCTCGCCTGGTCCGCGCCATGGGAAGAATCCGTCCTCCTACTCGCCTTCTGGTGGTCCCTCTGTCTCTTTGCAGACCTCACCCTCAGGTATGTCTCTCTTCTCCCCATCTCCCCATCTCACCCTCGTCTAGATTCTTTCTCCCTGTCGCCGTCCTCTTCGTCTTTGCCCTCCGTCACTGGTCCAACCCCGCCGCCTCTGCACCGTCCCCACTGGCGACAGAGGCCGTTTTGCATACTCTCGTCGATGACCTCGCTGCCCTACATGCCCTCCTCCCAGATCGCTCGCTCCCGCCCCCGTCCCTGACCCTTGTCCGCATTGCCGCCTTCCTCTACCTCCCCTATCTCGTCCTCACCTACCTCGTCCCCCTCCGCATTTGCATCGCCATCTCCGGCTCCCTTTTCATCATACACCGCGCACGCTGGGTTCGCAACGCACGTGCTGCCCTCGCACGTAGCGCACACATCCGCTGGGCATTCTACCACATCTCCGCCCTCCTCTCCGACACTCCCCTCCCCGAACCAGTTGCTCCCACTCCTCCACCGGAATACGCTTCCCGTCCCGTATCCGGTGAGACAAACTACACTAGCGCACAGTCACACACAGATGACGACCCTTCTGTCCCACGCCCGTCCCCCCCACTTCGCTTCCTCTTCACCGTCTACGAGAACCAGCGCTGGTGGGTCGGCCTCGACTGGACAGCCGCTCTCCTCCCGGGAGAACGCCCGTCCTGGTGCAGCGCCTCACAGCAGCCCCTACCCCCGCCTTCCACGTTTTCACTTCCCTCTCCCACCACTTCCTTCGTCCCCGTTGGGAAATACGGCAGGGCCAAGCGCATGGCCAGGTGGACCTGGGAGGAACCAGAATGGCGCGTCGTCGTCAGAAAGGAGGGCCAGGGTGGCCTGTGGAGAGTCGAAAGAACGCCCCCAAGGGACAAGGAGACCCCAGACGACACGGGCACCGCCGCCCGCATGCTGCGTGCTGCCAGAGGGCGAGATTCGTCGGGCAGCGGTCCAAGCGAATCACCGGAACGAGGAAAAAAAACCCCTCCCGACCAGCACCTCGCAGACCCTTCCATCATTCCAGCCTACGAGGACGACGTCGTCACAGACCCCGAGGGCTGGGTATATGGCGACAACAAGTGGGAAGGCGCAAGCAACAAGGGTGGCATGGGCAAGTATACAAGGTATCGTCGCTGGACCCGCATCGCCATCCTCACTGAAACTGTCGAACTCGTTGGTCCTGGCGAGTTTGGCGTCCTCCGCGACTCTGGCGCATTCAGCACCGCAACCGGAAACACCACTTCCATGGTCACTGCCGGCGTCGTATCTCCTACCACATCCAACTTTTCAGACTGGGAGAGCACCGGTTCTGCACCCGAACAGCCAAAAGATCAGAAGGAAGCTACCGCCGCCAGGGGTGCGCTCAGACAACGGCTAAAGTCTGTCATGGATGGACCTGGTTCTGGTCACTAACCCTTCTTTTCATGTTGTATTACTACCGTCTTTTACTTTGTTTCTCTCCTAGGAACGTCCAATGTCATGGTTCTCATGTTTGTCTCCACACTTTGACTGTCCCGTCAGCACTCGCAGTAATCATCTCCCCGGTCTCGATCGGGTGGTGCTCCGTCCAAGTGATCACCTTGTTGTGGACCTTGGGTGGAGGATTCGGCTGCAGAACAGCCGCCTATGTACGATATCAGTCACCTGATCCAACGCTCGCACGTCGTCGCCACCTACGTCGACCAAGTCCCAAGCCCACACCTGTCCGTTTTCGTCACCACACACGACGCTCGCTTCTTCGTGCCCGAAACAGGCGCGACACCGGTAGGACGTGTGTACATGCCCCATAAACGCATTCAACAGCTTGCCCGTCGCTGCATCAAACAGCCTCACGTGCGAGTCGAGCGTAGCGACCAGGAGCGTCGTCGCATCTGCAGACGGGACGACCGACGTGACTGGCTCTGTTCAAAGGGCGTGCGCGTGTGAGTGTCAATGCATGGCGCGAGGGACAAGAAGGGAAACGCACGTCCGACAAAGTCTGCGCGGAGCTCGCCCATGCGGAGGTCGTACGTCCGGACGTAGCCGTCTACAGAGCCAGCGAGGATGATCGTCGCGCCGACGTGGAGGGCCTGCACGGCGTCACGGGCTTCCTCGAGTATCTGAATCGGTGCGCGGGACTGGGATCTACACGCGCACGGTGGGAATGGGAACAGTCGAGGGATCGGGGTCCACGTACCGTATGTCCCACAGCCTGATCGTCGCATCGTACGAACCTGTGCTCGAGTCAGAGAGGTGCGGATTGAGGGTCGTAACGGCGACGCACCGCTCGCGAGCACGCTCGCGTCCGCACTGAACTCGACGGCGTGCACTTTGCCCATATGTCCCGCCAGTCGGCGGGTCGTCACTCCCGTTGCAACGTCCCAAACGAACACGGACCTGTCGCCGCCCGAGGACGCAAACTTGGCATTGTCGTGGCTCCTGCATGAGGCGTGATGCGGGTCAAGACGCTAACGAGGGGACCGACTTACACAGAGATGGAGAGGACTTCGTATCCGTGCGCCTCAAAAGCTTTGATTTCGGTGCCCGAGTCGGGGTTCCAGAGGCGCACGGTGCGGTCTTGGCCGCCGCTCAGAATGTATTTGGCGGTTCCTTTGGCGTAGCGGGCGACGTGGACAGGGCCGCGATGGTTACTCAGCGTTGTGTGTAGTTTACGTGCGAGTATTGGTGGGCCTCGGGAAGGTGCCATGGTGGATGAAGACAAGTTTCGAGTACAGAAATACGGTAAACGATGCGGGCATAAGTAGTCACGGTGTCATTCACGAAAGCCGTTCAGAAAATTGTTAGCGCCTCACGTCCGAGCCAACTTTTCAGCCAGCTCCTGTGCGATTTTCGGATTCAATTTGCACCTTTTCGTGAGCACCTTGATGAGCTCCTTCTTCTTCAAATCCTTCTTCGGGGGCGCGAACAAGCCGAAGAGACGCAAAAACTCGATGAACCACGAATCGGCGGGCATGGCATACTTTCCCTGACCGTTGTACCCACACAACATCCGCTCGATGTTGACTTTGGAGTCTGCATACTTGGCGTGCGTGGGCAGCCCCGTGACGCACGCGTGTCCGGCCGACCTGATACCATACTTTTCGAGGCTGGGCAGGTTGCGCGTCCACCACGCGTTCATGTCCGGCTCACGTTTGAGGTGGGTGACCACGAGCGCGATGGGCACCTGCGAGCGGCACAGCACCTCGTGAAACAGCCGATAGTTGCTCTGGGTCGTCGCGGTGACGCGGTTGCCGCGCATGCAGAAGAGGAGGAGGTCTAGACCGCCTTGCTGGGCGAGCTGCTGGATGAGTGCGAGGGCGCCTTCGATGGCAGCTATGTAGCCGACTGTGCCTATCTCTGGCTGCTCCAGGCCAGCAGTGTCCCAAATATGGAACGCCCTGCCACGTACAGAGAAGCTATACCGCTTGGAGGTCAAGGTGCGACCATCGGCGTCTGGGGAGACGCTTGCGACCTTGTGACCCGCGATCAAGTTGACCACTGAGCTCTTGCCCACACCTGTCTCTCCAAATAAGACGATATTAACTGACGACATCTGGCACTGGGAGGTGGATTGACGTTTATCTAACATGTAGATCCATACCGAGCTGTGTAGTAGACGGTGGGAGCTGGATGAATCCCCCTGCGGAGGGTGCCCCACACGGCAAGGCAAGATGCAACGGTCCGGACGGGCCGACCATTTTCTCGTACGAGTTATCAGTGACTCTTTTGCTCGAACTGCGATGCCACTCAAACGACACTTGTCTCCAGCCCCCCCCTTGCCCCAACCAAAGCGCCGACCCTATCCACCCTCGGCGCGGGCCATCATCGCCTCGTTCGACAACGTCCTGTACGATGAACTCGTCCTCTTCATATTCTCATTCCTCAACTCGAGGGATCTATGTGCGGTACAGGCCGCCAGCAGGAACTGCTCTAGGCTCGCAAGTGATGACCAGGTGATTGTCTTTTGAAAGGGATATGTTGAACTTATCAGCGATCCAACTCGTTCTCTTACCGGCACAGCTCTGGAAGACGCTCTACATCAGAAATTTCGGGAAAGCCCGCCTTCGAGGCGGAAATGGGTTTTACACCAGAAAAGATGACCGCTTGGTAAAGGGGCTCCCGTCCCGAGCATCCTTCCCTGCAGACAACTGGAAGTGGATGTACCGCATAAGCTCAAACTGGAGAAACGGTGGGCATCATCGAGGCGACTCTCTTACGTTTGCCGTCTTATCCACACAACAAAAGGCCGTTGCGCCGTAGATAGCTTGGATGCCTCAACCATGCCTTCATCCTCATCCTCCCAAACTCCGTTACGGATGCCAACGGCACACATCCTACTGGCTGGCGTTCTGACCATCTCCGCTTCCTCAGAGATGACTCACCAACCTATAATCTCACTCAGATCTCGTCCGGATACAGTTCATTTGCTCAAGTGCAAATCTAGCACTACCACCGGCCCTGTTGGAATATCCACTATAGCTATCGACCAGTCTCGCCCGTCATCTGCGACGCTCAAATACAGCAATCTTCTCCGTCTGGCAGTCTTCTTATCGACAGGGGAGTTCAGTATCTACGAGTATGAGCCCCTGTCGTTTTCTCCATCTCCGAAGCTCGCTTATATCCCATTGTCCCGCCACCGATCCCGTATCATGCACGCCGCATACCATCACCCCTTACTCGTCGCCCTATCTCAGACGTTTACACTCATGGTATACGACATCAGTAGGAACACTATCACACACACACATTCACTCAGCTCATTCACGAGCCATCCGCCAACGTCCCTAATTCTGTCCGCCATGCCCTCTTCGACGTCATACAAGCTCATCTTGGCATACGCCATCCCAGTATACCCGGAACATTGGAGCGTCGGTGTCACCGAACTGATCATCTCATCCCCTGGCTCTATCACATCTCCTGCTCTCTCGGCCAATCTCGCGGTGACTGGGACGCGCTCAGCACGTGCATTTGATGTCCCTCAGGGTTGGATAGACGATGAGAAACTAAAGGCTATGCGCGCACAGTGGGGACGAAAGGTAAAACAGGTTGCCGATACCCAGACGGATGGCAAATGGGTCGTCCTCGCCCCTGGCAACACTCCCGAATCATTCCCGTCGCACGACCAGGACTCGCCGAGCGATGCGTCCAGCTCGTCCCCCTCGTCAACGTCCTACGTCTCGCCACCGAGTCATACGTCGACGCACCTCCAACTCTATCGGTTGTATATGCCACCCTCGTCTTCGTCACACGCACCAAGGCTCAGTTTTGTCCGCACGCTTCATGGGCCTGTGGGGCCGGTCTCTGCGCTTTCTCTGGCGGACGGCCGTTGCGTCAGTCTTGGTGTCAATGGTTCGATATGGGTCTGGGATCTCGAGGGTGGGGAGGGGACGGAGATTGCGCGACCAGTCGAGGGGTTCGAGCGAGCGAGCGGACGGGGCACCGTCGTGTTTGACGAGCGACGGATCGTGACATGTAGCGTTCGGGGGATGGAAGAGCGTAGATTTGATATATAGTTGCAAGCGCGACAATGGTGGGGACCAACCTGTCAGGTCCAGGTTTGCCCAGACGGTCTTGGTAGATGGAAATCAGAAGCAAATGTAAATGTGCAGGAGTTACTCTCGAGCGGTGTCCAAATGATTATGGTAGGGACTCCAACGGCGCTCGGTGGGCCGTATGCTGCCATTCTTGTGGAAATGCCCCGTCTTCTAGTATCGTCCGTGTACAACGTGTACAACGCGTCCGCTTTTGCTGGCGGAAATGGCCTCAAAGTGACCATATGTCCTGGTGAATCCATATGATGGAGCGACTCTTGTAGGGTTCACATCCTCGACGACGCGGTGCTCTGTGGGTCCCCTGGGATGCTTGATGTATGCCTCAGGTACGCCTGTCATTGTGTTATGCTCACCCGGTGTATCTTTAGCTAGCGCCCTCGTCTCGACTCATGGCGTGCACCGCAGATACATAGTCCGCCATAGCTCAGCGGAGACAGCTTCGTTTCAGGATTTAGATTTTGATCCATGCCGTGACACACACTAACGAAAATTTTATTGACTTCGACTTCCTCTCAATCAATCATCCCCGAGAAAGTAGCTGAAGTAGTTTTCTACTCGAATGAGCAGGTAAAGTGCTTTTTGAAAGCTTTGCGAGCGACCAAGTGACACTTACAGGTTGGTAACGGTGCAGTAGCGCAGTGCGGAGTCGGTGCGTGCTATACCAAGTATGGTATCCGGATACGGAAGGTAGTAATTGATGAGCATCCCAAGCGAATCCACTCTGGCTTGGCTCTTGGCGTGCTTGACCTTGTTACTCACTCACGTTCTGGAACATATATCTCTTGGGAGGCGGCTATGAACCGTTCCTTTCAGAACTTTCGTGTGCCATGGCCGCTGAGACTCAGTGGCACAGTTTGGCAGTAGCTCGGAACATGCGCCGCAGTTGAACTGCATTAGCATCAACGCAGCCAAGAACAGGTGTATGTAAATTGGGATCCGAAGCTAGAAACGGGGCAAGAGTGCCGCCATCAAGATGATGACGTGCTTGCTGTCAGTGGGCCAAGCCCAACCTGCAGGATGGTGGAAATGGTGCCACGGTTCTGCATTTATAAGACCAAGAGTGCCTCACGATGGTTCCCCTCCCACTGTCTCGCTACACCGGTAAGCATTTCGTTCCGGAGTCGTCTGACCTCTGAGTCTCTTTTTCGTCATTGCAGATATTGTACGCATGGAAACACCCATACGGTTATTCGACAAGGTCGAGAAACAGAAACATGACATGCTTCCGCCATTCGGTTTTCAGACTGACATGGTCGACTCGATGTCTCCTCCTCACACAGCCGAGTATGTCTCGGCCCAGCACGCACTCGCTCGAGATTGTACCACTCTCCAGCTCATCGAGGAAGACATGGAAGAATGCCAGGTACGCATTGCACGTGCCTATGCAGAGATGCGTCTCCTAGAACGTCAACACGGCGCTGTTAAACATCGCATGTCCATCCATCGGGCACGGCTCAGCCCCCTGCGTGTCGTCCCTGACCAAATACTCCAAGAGATCTTTCAACACTGCCTTCCGGACACTCCTTGCGTCGTGCCAAACGCACGCACTGCACCGCTGGTCCTCACGCACGTCTGTCGTCGGTGGCGAATCATCGTACAGGCGACGCCTGAGCTATGGTCGACCATCGCATTACGCGATTGTGGCGTATGGACTTGCGAGCTCGAAGTGGAGATGGTAAAGCGATGGCTGGGTCGATCCCGCACGCGTCCCATCCGCATGCGCATCACGTGTCCTCCTCTCACCGATTTTGGCCTGGATGGGAACGTGTCGCGATCTGATATATTTCAGCTCGCGATTGCGCACCACACTCAGCTGAGTGACCTGTACTTGGACGTCAACAGAACGTACCTGCATCATTTCTTGGAGTGGGCCAACTTTCCAGTGCTACGATCCATCGTCATCTCTCTTCATTTCGTCGGTCGGATTGATGAACCACCAGACCTCAACATGCCGGCTTCTTTCTCCGCCCCCAGTCTCAGGTACATCACGTTCAAGGGGAATGGAGCAACGATCAACCTCATTCCTCGCAGCATCTTCCCGCAAATAACGCACCTCTCCTTGGACTATAACATGACCCTCGATGTCGCCCTCCTGTTCCAAGACTTTCCCAATCTCCAACGCTTCTCACTCATGCTCTCGCTCTCGCGCGATGCTCACCATGTCCAGCTTCCCCCTCAGCGCGACCAATGGATCGTGGTGCCATCGCTCCTCTACCTCGACGTCCATCTCGACAAGGACATACTCGAGTTTGGAGATCCCGAGAAGCTCGAGACGCTGTTCGGGCGGCTCGAGCTGCCCGCGCTGCACACGCTCACCATCGCCATACCGGTGCAACCGCAATTCAACATGCGGACCCCACGCATCGAAACGGGCTTGGGGAACCACGCCGCGTGGGTGGGCAGCCCGAGCGTTGCGTCGCTCTTGTCGCGGTCCCGGCATGCTGCCAGGCTGAGGCTTGTATGTCCAGGCTGAGGCTCGTGGACATCGTCGTCGTCGGGCGGGGGCGCGATGCAGAGTACCGGTGATGCGGCGGTGGTGCCGGTGGGGAATTGGCGTGACATGGCGGACGGCCCCCGGAGAGCATCGGACGCATACACCTGATCTAGCAGCGCGAGCCGGGTCTTGCTACGTTGAAACGATCATATATGTGGCCTACACTGATGTCGTGTACTCCATATTAATATTCAATGCCATCTGATAAAACACCCGCAAAGGAATGAGTCGTGTCGAATTGTACTAAGACTACAGCCAAGTGACCAGAGGGAACGCGATACGTCGACCAATACGCAATCATTTCTGCGAGCCAATCCAACCGAGTATCAACAAGCGTCTGCTAATGGGATTGGAACCTTGTGGCAACATCTCTGCGTTGTCCAGCCACCAACCGAGGTGGGCTCGCATGGCATCCACTGAAGGATAATCTGACTCCGGTATCCTGAATCACGGCCAGTCGAGGATGAGGGCACCGCGGCCGAGGAAGAATACCGACAACTCACATTCCACGCTCAACTAGTGCCTCCTCAAGCTCCGGGATGGTCAGATGTCGGCCACAACCCTCACGTCGCAACCGTTCATCATCCAAGGCAACGGCATTCAGATGCCTACGTATCCGCCAAGCATTCAGGGAAGAAGGACCCCAGGCCGGTAACCCAAGAATGCTTTGCAGGAATGAGCGGTCGAGGCAACGAAACTAGTGACCCATCATACCTGCACACCACAGATGGGTTGCCCACGTTCTGTACTAGAACGAAGCCGGACTGCTTACCCTCTTTACAAATAGCTTCAAATATGCTACGGTGGTTGAGGAGCGCAGTCAGTTGTTTACTGCGTGCTCTAGACGCAATGCGGTCCCGTTGACCCGGTAATACACAGGTCGAAGGGAGCATGCGGGGAGCGTAGAGAGCAACAAAGGGAATGAGCTCCTCTGCAATAGTGACGATCACCACGAATGGTACGAGTCTAGGAATAAATCAAGTTCCATACACGTGCCATCACGAAAAAGGCTGACTTGAGAACATCTCGTTTGTACGTTTCAATAAAGCGTTGCTCTGCTCGAGAGGGCAACGCGCCACCTGATTTTGCACGAGCGGCAATTGCGGCGACCTGTTTTCTGTGGGTGTTTATTGACTTGAGACCCCTAAAATAGAATTTCTGCGGAACACGCGCGTGTCAATCCCGAACCTCGGAGAAAGGTTGATAACAGACCAAGAGCTGGATAGCTTGGTGGATGAACCGCTTGAAGGGAGTGGCATTTTGGGGGGGTGGTTCCAGTACGCCACGTTCAGCTGCAGAGGCGATGTCCTGTTTTGCGAGGGACAACGCGTTGAGCGAGGATTCGATAGGTTTAGGAGGTCTGCTGTGACGAGGAGGACGGTAATAAGAAGGGGAGGACGAGTCCTGCAAGGGTCGTCGAGATGGTAATGAGTCCAAGCGTAGCGTAGAGGGCTTGACAGGACCAGGTTTCAACTCTATCTTCTTGCTTCCCCGAGGGGGGGTTGGAGGAGGGGTATTGGGATCAGTTGGACTGGGGGTGGCAGACTTGGAGGGTACTGTGGATGCAAGCCGGAGATAGACGAGTTGATGCGCCGATGTATGCCTGGGTAAGAAAAGGGCCCCAGGCATTTGTGAAGGCACGTTTGAGGAAATGAACGTGGATCTAAGACATGACTGAGCCACAGTTGGAGGACGTTTTCGCGTTGACTCGCCTGTTCAACGTAGCATTTTTTCCTGCTGACCGTAACATAAAACCTAATGCGCCGCCGTTGAACGTTGCGCTATGGTTCCGTAAAGAAAATAAATGGGAAGAGGTGAACAAAGTGGTTCTAGTATGTGGCTGTCGGTATGTAAGCCGAAAGTGTGTACACATGTGACTGATGGGCCCGCCGCATGTCACATTTCTGTCACGCTACCTATCTTAAACACTCAATCACCTCCCAAGCGACACGGTATCCCGACCCTGAGGAGACCCGACCTCGCGTGAGGATGGTGAATGACGATCAGAGTGCAGTGAGAAGAAGCTGTCAAGGCGTACCTCGACGTGTTGTAAATGGTACAGACAGCTGCGAGTGTGTCCCTGGATCACTCGGGCGTGCGGAGAGCTCGCGCAGTGTAGTTACCCGGCGACACGCTCGACCGCCGCGAGATCGTGCTAGTACCATCGTGGTAAGTGCAAGTTCACTAGTATTTCGGGGATCACCGGACTCTCACTCATCTACAACCTGGACTCGGAGCTTGTCTTGGCATCATCATATCACTAGGCCTCGCCAACGCAGAGGCTGTCGTGGGTCCGCGTTTGGAGGGCTTAAAGTGAGAGCTTATTCGGGGGGTTGGGGCCTTGTTCATTCGGACGTTTCCCTTGGAACTTGCCCTTTGCGGACGGGCTAAAATTTTCTCAACTACGTCAGGGGGGTGCACTCACCGTGAAGTTTTTTTTTTTTTTTTTTTTTTCTGTTGTTGTATCGCTGCCAGTTACGTGTGCCCGCTAGCCTTGCTGTCCCGTGAGATACGGGATAAGTCACTCAAGACATGGGATTGGGGAGAATTTTATACCAGGAGCATGACGTCGCACCTCCCTGAGGTGTTTACGTCTGGTAATATGGCTTTTTGGATTCCGATTGGATTTCTTCATGGTGTTCATCTCTCACTTTGGGTACTGATAGGTACGACGGCCTCATCAGACACTCACAGAAATGACACAGGTAGGCACATGAAGACTTTGAAGGCCGAAGTGTTTACGTCTGGCAATATGGCTTTTCGGACTTGGTTTGGGTACTGTGGTTGACGGAACCTAATGCTATCTCAGCTTGCATCACTGCCGGCACGCGTTCCGCGCGAGCAGACGGAACGATTCGTCA
>JBBPTC010000006.1:64035-80441 GCA_038093955.1 Boletus albobrunnescens
TCCATTCAAGGCAGTCCCAGAGACGTAACAGAATGTCAGCACCTTCACCGCGAATGTCACCACCAAGACGCCAGACAGCACGACGTTTCTACACCGAAGTGAGCTGTTAATTGAGTAACTTTTGTAGCACGCACCTGTGCTGTGAAATCCTCGATGGCAAGTTGATTCGACGAAAGAAGTTTGAAGAGCATATGGAATGCATCGCGCCAAAGGTCGGACTTGAACTGCTGAGCAGCAGACGGTGGAGGGACGAAGATTGTTTTTAAAAGCGTTGCTACTGGGTCCATCATCTTGATCAAGACCTTGTGCGCCAAGATGTTCACATTGAGCCACGTGCTCGGCCATGCGTCATTGTCAAGGATTGACGTCGCTACTTTGAAGAATTGCATCAAGAGTGCAGCAAAGTTATCCTTCCCCTCGATGTCATAGCTAGACTCCAGAAAATTATATATATGCTTGGTCGGTGCAGATAGAGTGAGAGCTAGGAAAACGACGGCGGTCTCCCCCAAACCTGGGTTGAAAGTACTGTGTTCTTCGGCAAAGTTGGATGCACTGGTGACGCTTCGGGGTGAGTTGGGCGGTGATGCCATAAGAGAAAATGGGTAAGACTCGGGGAACGCTACGGGTACTGCAGAGGTGCTCGTCCCAGGCGTCCTTGTGCGCTCAATGGCCCGAAGATTAGCAGGATTTTGGAACTCTCGGTATGAATCCAGAAGCCTAGAGGAGATCCTAAGTCGGGGAGCTTCCACGTAGGAAGCCGAGCTCACCTGGGTAATAGCATCAGTAGATACTCCACATTGTCTTGCTCCTGTCTGCATAAAGCACGGTCCGAAAGTACCGTCGAGGAAACCAACTGTTGCTGGAGCTTATCCAACATCACAGCAAGGATGGTTACACACAGCCGCACCGACTCCAACCAACCGACACGCGATGCGTCTCTGGCATTATCGGAGTCCCCTTGCTGCGTCTGCGTGAACTCGTCGTAGCGACCAAAGTACGGCTTGATCCAGAGTACCACAGCCTGAACGAGCAAATTCCGTGCTTGAGGGTCGTCGAACAAGAACCCTTTCACAATCTGTAAGTACATAATTAGCCGCCAGATAACGATTTTCCCCTTGGCGTTCGATATCGCATTAGCAAAGTTCGTTGTGGCAGTAACAAGCTCGATAGTCGAAAGTACTTTGCCGAGTTCCGGTAATATGGACGTAAAGTGTTGCAAGGCAATTGTCTGCGTGCCGATGATAGACGGTGGTGCCGAGGTCGCCATCATGCGATTGACCTCCATCAGGTGTGTCCGGACCTCCTTCTTAAATGTCGCTTCGAGGTGTTCAGCGGTTGGGCCGCCCGACATTCCAAACTCCAACGACTTCTGTAACTCCCGTGCGCGAGTGATGAACTTGAAAACATAATGCCACACTTTAAGCGCCGCTCTGAGAGGGGACGCTGTATCCGTGCCGGTGGGATTCCTCAAAAGTTTATCCATCGACTTGATCATACGGGAGGACGCAGAAGCACAGTTGAAGTGTTGTTCGATGTATATGTCCAAAACGGGTTGGAAGTTGCTGAACCTCCTGTCCTGGATGATCCCGAGTACAGTCACGAGTGCGTTGAACACAAGATGATCCATCTCCCCAGATTGGTTCATTTGAGAGACAAGGATGCTGAAAAGCGAATCGAAGATGTCGCGCAAAAATTTGACGATTTCACCTTCACCGACGAAGGTGAACTTGGTGAGTACGGTAGAGAGAAGGTCCTTGTCCGGTATCTGCTCCCACCTGAGAAGACTGAGCAGCACTGGGTTCTGAGTAAATTTGGTGGAGCACAGAGAAGAACGGATGATGAGGGTGTCGCGGAGGGGAGGGGCGAGCCTCTGGAGATCGGGAGAAACATTCACTTGATCTGGGCGCTGACCGGGTAAAATCCAAGGCGACGATGACAGATACATCTCCGGTGTAATTTGACCCAGTCTATCTGCCCTGTATAATACCAGGGTGTGGCTACCATCCTCCAGGAACGCCCCCTGGCCGGGGAACAAAGGTTGGAAGGCGAATGCGAATGGTCGTTCCGGCCCCAATGCACGATTCCCAGTCCTGTTCCTAAACGTGAAGAACAGATGCCAGTCAGGTACACCCCGGAGAGGTAACTGAAGCTTGATGAGTTCGCCATACGTTGGCTGGCTGTTACGAGCGAACACTAATGAGTGGAATTGTGTTACGGGTGGTTCGCCAGACCCGAGAGAGATGGCATTCTCCACTGCATTACCAGAAGAATCTCGAACCTCAATGGTGACCTGGACATTTTGAGCAACTGGCCCGGGACGAGCAAAATTGACCATGCTGAGACGCGCCGATTGCACGTGAAGTGTGGGGAACTCTCCCGACCAAAGTTTAATGTAAAGTTCGTTACGGACATCGCCCGGAAATACAACGTCAGGGAAGCCAAGGCGGAGGGTAAGGGGAACATCCTGAAGAAGAGACATGTTCTCTTTGATGATGGTAGAGACATCGCCATGGAAAATTTTCACCGACACTGCAAGCATCTCAGCCCTGCGGCACCATTAGTTACTGAATACAGCCAGAGGGAACGGGAAAGTACCTGGAAGATCTTTCAAACTCTTTGGAATTATTTGCAATGATATCTTGATGAAGCATCGAGAACAACGCCTCGTTTACCGGAACATGGATTGGCATCGCGTGCTCGCGCGTTGGGGATACATCAAATCCCTCAGTAACCATCTTGCTCAACTCTGCCAGTTCCAGTACTGCACAACCGAATGGGCGACGGTAGTTGGGAGCTTCGGCGAATCCCGGGTTGTGGGGCGAAGCGGAAGGGCGAACCGCTCCTGAGGGTTCAACTGGAGAAATGGATGACTCCGATAGTTTTCGCCTGTTGCCGTCCGCGCCAGGCACACCAGAGCCAATGCTAGAGGCCATTTTCATGGCTCCGTTGCGAACAATACGGCACACTAAAAACAATGTGTCTTGTGCATCACTTTGCGCGATATCGGTGAAGAGTGCGCGGGCACGGATTGTCGGACTACCTTCCCGAACCAAGACACCGTTGTGGTTCAGAACCACACAACATTCCTCCGTCACGAATCGCGGGTTATCTGAGTGCTTGTAGATGGAGAAATAGAGTTCTGCCACTTCCCCTGGTGCACAAAAGGAAGCGACGAAAGCACGGAGGTCGAGGAATATATGATAAAATTTTGCGGGGGACAGTTTAGCGTTACCGGGTGGACTCGGAGAAGCGAGGGAACCAACGAGACGAGACGAATTGCGAGGACGGGTGACATCGGGAAAAGCGGAATGCGCTGGAGAGGAGGTAGGCGCTGAGGAAGTGTAATATTCAGCGGACGTGATTCTTGGGAGGCTCAGGTTATCTGCCGGCACGTTCATGTATGCCAATGCAGTTTGCATAGCGTACATCCTGACAGCACTAACCCAACTTCGCGGGTCGATCTCCCCTTCTACATCGACAGAAACGAGTGCTCCCCACGTAGGATGCCTGACGATGACGTCCAAATCCTGAACTATGTTTCCGGTCACTAGCCTTGCCACGCAGTCTCTCCTTAGCGTGATTGTTTCTTCGGCACTCAGAGTGTTGGCGAGCAATTGCCTTCGACCGAGGTGTAAAGCTTCGATGTGAGATTTCACCGTATGAAAGAGCGCATATTGCCTTCGTGCCAAGTACTGGAACATTAAGCTATGCCATTCTCTCAGCGCCGACGCAATCTCGTCGATTATAGGTTGCGTGGCACCTGACGCAGTGTCGTCTCCAGACTTGAGAGAAGGTCTGGGTGGCAATGGTTTCAGCGCCTCTTCGGAGGGAGCAGCGGAATAAATGCTGGCAGTGTAAACTGTGACTGCAGCACGGGATGACTTGGCCTGGTCTGGAGGCGGGGGAAGCTTGAATGATTTGCGCTCGTCTTCCAAGCCATCTTTTTCGCGGTCTTTCTCCTTGGTGTGATCGCGCTCGCGTTCTCGTACGGGATGATCCGAGCCAGAGTTGGCACGCTCGCGCCTCCACTGAGCGAGATACTCGGCAACGTGTGATGCTCCATTGGAGCGCTGACCGGTCGCGGATGGGTTATTGATCAGAGATGTAACTAAGTCGGGCAGACGACCCTCTGCATCCGATAACTCGTCCCGAGCATGGATGTGAGACTCCGGGAAGATGCCGATGAATACCTGCTGAGGCTCGTCGGCTTTGAGAGGCGCTTTGGTGGAAATGGAAGGATCGGACCAAGTCAAAGGAGGAGGTGGTCGGCGCGCTGTACAGACTACGTATCTAGAAACGTTGGGGCACGGTGTGAAGATTGTCGTTCGCGGCAAGCTGTCGGGAAGGGACGCACCCACGGTACCAGACGCCTTCGACTTCCTTGCCTCTGGGTATGTATTTTTCGAAAGCGTACACTTCATCGCCGACTTCTAGGGAAACGACATCTCTGTGCCCGCCGACGTCACCATCTGACGCCTCGGTTATTGTGGACATGGGACGTCGGTTCAATATGCGCGTCTCGCGCTTGGAGGGGGACAATGGATAGACGGCATAGCCGTACACGATGAGAGGAAGAGGTTCCCATACGCCCCTGCGCTGGGCGGTTGCAGTGCCCATTAGGACCGAGATGTTGGTGCTAGGGCTGAGAATAAACCGGGGCGTTGCTGGCCAACACAACGGACGACGTTGCAGTGTGAAGGAGGACGGGCGGGAACCGGACGGCAGGGATTTGGCAGCTGGAAATACCCGGACCGCCGCAGTCGACTACACGCATCGTAACAATCAATCGGTTCATCAATTTCAGCTTGACGCCAGCCTCTGCGGTCGGTTCTTATGTAGAATGCATGGCATGTACGCATATTACTATGTACAAGACCAATCCCACGTCTTGAGCCGAGCGGTGCTCACAGCTCTCGTCGTCGTCAGGGAAGCTCCGCTGACATTCTGACAGAATGTTGTCCTCTGCTGGGCGTTCACGTAGGCCAGAACACGTTCGTCCACTACGCACCTTGGCTGGCCACACCGACACCGTCAGATGCATCGCCTTCTTCCCCGACAACCGCCGCATCGCCAGCTCCTCGTGGGACAACACCGTTCGAGTATGGGACGTTGAATCCGGCTTGCAAACGAGAGAGCCGTTCACGGGCCATACAGATGTAGTCCGCTCCCTCGCCGTCTCCCCCGACGGCCAAAAAATTGCCAGTGTCTCAGAGGATCGAACGTTGCGGGTTTGGAGCGTGTCGAGCGGCGAACTCGCGTATGACCCCGTTGAGGGACATGCCTCCGGCCTGTGGTGTGTCGCTTTCTCGCCCGACGGGCGACGAATCGCCACCACCGGCGATAATACGATACGCGTATGGGACACAGATACAGGTGATTTAGTCTCTGGCCCTTTCAGATCACACAATGGCAATCTGTATGCCCTCACTTATTCCCCTGATGGTCTCGAAATCGCCAGCGTTGCAAACGACAAAACAGTCCGTATCTGTGATTCAGACATTGGCCAGATGCTCCTCGGTCCTATGGAGGGCCACGACAACGATGTGAGATGCATCGTCTACACCCCCGACGGCCGGCAACTCGTCACCGCAGCCGATGACGGCTCGATACGCGTCTGGGACGCCATCACCGGCGAGCAGGTCGGAGAGCCCATGAAATCTCATGCCAATATCATCACCTCCATCGCCATATCTCCCGACGGTACCTTCCTTGCCACCGCTGGTCCCCACATCGTCATGCAAGTCTGGAACCTTGACACCCGTCGGGTCGCCGGTCCCCCTCTCCGCCATGCCAATGATGTCTCTTGTGCTGCCTTTTCTTTCGACGGTCGGTATCTCGTCGGCGGCTGTTGTGATTTTAGAATATGGCTGTGGGACGCCGACGTCATTCGCCGTCCTTCACCGGACGTACCTCCACCATTACCCAAAGCCGAACCCTTTCCCTTAGTGAGTCGATTTCGTGTCCCGGTCATGGTCGTCCTAATTAGTCCGCAGCCCGCAACAGATTCAAAAACCGATGACAATTCAGACCCTGCCCCCATCTCTCCGGCTCTGATACCACTCCCGCCGTCTCCAAACAGTCTGTTGGGTTCCATCCTAGAAGTGAGTTGAATTACATACCCCTCCTCTTCTCCCACCGACATCCGAAAATTACAGCTCCCCAGGTCTCATCATCCGCCATCCCCGCCGACAGCAAGCGTCCAACAGGCTCGTGAAGCCCAGACAGAGTTCCCTCCTGCAATAGCGAGACAGACAGACCCTATTGTCGTCAAGGGCCTATGGAAGAGGCAGAAAAAGCGTAGAGAGGGCTCGGACACATCCATACCCAAAGTGAGAGGTCGCTTGAGAAATCGCTTGCGGCGTCTGATGCAGGCAAGCTCGTCCGATTCTCTTACCCGGAGACTTTGTTCTGATCGTCGTCATTGTGCAGAGACTATCGACCAAACCAGGTGGTAGTGCACCCGACGGTGACGCCCATCACAAAGGTACTGCGGTACTAGGGTCAACTGAGGAAATGCAGGAGACGAAGCGGGGACATGACCCAGACCCCATGGGTCAAGTGGGAGACGATGGCCAGGAGGTACTATTTCTCTGCTGTTACTTTGCCAGATCGACGCGACACGATTAATCGGTGGAATATCCACATTGCCTGCATTTCCGCTTAGCACCTAAATACTTAATTGGAATGGCAGTCACACAAGTGGACTTGGTTGATTGCAGTGATATTAATGGTGTTTCCAGCACGTCTAAATCCATACAAGCCCACAATGAAATTGTACAGCAAGAGACGAAAATGTATAAATACCATCAGTACGGTGCTCATCGTACGAGGGATATGGCAAGGATAACCAACAAAGATGAGTCTAAATGAGTCCTTGTTCAAATTTTATCTCCTGGGTCTAGTGGTCCAAGTGGTCCATAAGCGCCTCTCGGTCGTGGGTGATAATCGTATACATCCTGTTGATGGGCTACATGGGTGAAGGATGAAGGTGTCTGAGAATTCTCAAGTGATCCGGAACGCGAGGTGGTAACATGGCCTATCAGATGATGTTGAGATGGATTGTCGGATAGCTGATAGCGTGTTGCAAATGACGAGGACGTCGGTGTGCGTGCAGGAGAGTGACTCGGGGAGTCGTCAAACCCAGCGTTCAGCATCGCCTCCAATTGAGCATTGCCAACCAGACCTCCTTCTCCAGCGGCAGTGTAGAGGCCCAGAGGGGGCGGGGGGTACTGCGCGCTGCTCTCATTGTACCCTCCAACCTGTTGGCTCCAATGATCATCTTCCGAAGAAGTGACCGAGTGTGCATCGGAGCCTTCAAATTGACTTCCTCCTCGAACGCTTAACAAATCATTCTCGCTCGTGACAAATCCACCTGGATGCAGACGCTCCATATCTCTCCTCCTTCGTTCCTCGCGCTTGAGCTTGCGAAGCCTTGATCGTTCCCAGTCTTCCCAACGGCGAAGCGGCACAGACAACCCGCCGGTGGATGCGTCACCGGTCCCATGGGCCTCGTCTTTCGCTTCTCCTTCCACCTTCCTGTTATGAGCAGTCAGTGGTGTGTACCAACAAGCCCAAAGGGGGAAGAGCTCACCTCGTCTCTCCCCACGAAAAGTCATCAAAGTGCCAGAATGCGTACACAGGTAATACAAAGTTCCAGATCGGGAGAGCAATAAGGTATATCAACATCCAAAATACATACACGATCTTCCGTGTCGTGATCACAATCAGAACGGCAGGAAGACCAAGCACCGCGACCAGCAATGTCAATGGGATCGCCTCCTCGAAATTGACCGGAGGACTTATGATCATGCTGACGATGAGCATGTAAGTCAATGTAATGGCGATGGGAAGGACGACGGTGCCGAGGAGATCCATGAAAACAACAAACTGCATGCTGAAACAAAAGGTACCACAGAGGTTGCGTACAAGGACGAGCTCCATGAGATTGTGAATGGTTGAGTTAATCCAGCGGCGCCGCTGAGACAGAAGGACAGAGAATGTATCGGGGACAACAGTACGACAACGAGCTTGCGGGAGGAACATCATTTTGCGGTTGGGGAATGTACGGAGGAGGATGGTGGTTAAGAAACGATCTTCACCGAGTAATAACAGATTTTTCTGATGTAGGGTCGTGACTTCGCTTTGGCTGTACTCGCGGACGATTTCAGGCTTGATGATAAGAGGTACCCAATCATCACCGCTATTCCGACGAGCTTTCAACCGAAACATTGAGAAACAGCCTGGAAGGCATGAAACACCACCAAAAACGGATTCGAAGCCCTTTGCAAGGTGATGGGAGATGAAGTACTCAAATACCTGGATGGCCGTGACCCATGACGCTCGTTTGTTGGCTATCCGAGTCTCTCCACAAACGCCCATGATCAATTGGTCATGATGCATGCAGTTGACGAGGGCCTTGAGCGAATCTGGAAACACTTTGGTATCTGCGTCAACCTGTCGAACACGCGCCCTTACTAAAGTATCGACGACGAGTGGAATTGACATACCATGAGGCAGACTTCAAAGAAATCAGGAGTTACACCCATAAGCACATGGATTTTACGGAACATGTCAAAGTCGAGTGGGGTCATGCGATCGTTATAAGTAACCCGAGAGAAGAAATTCATCAGGATGAGTTGACTATCACGTTTGCCACGATTGCCAGGTTTCTTGTCTGTCGACTCGGCTTCCGTTCCACACTTGACGATTATCAATGTAGGAGTGCGGCAACCTGCACAAGCTGTACAAGTGAAATTTGAAATGTCACGTCAAGCCAAGCTTTCATCGAGAAACGTACTGTAATGGCCAGCATAAACCATTGCACGGTTCTCTCTCTTGGTCCCAGATCCAACTGCAAGGTAACTCATAGGTGTGGGGTTTCCGAACCGGGGGTCGGCCTCCAGTAAGCTGACGCATATATCTGGTGTGCTTCTTTTTTCTCCTGCTCCGGTAATCATTCCATCTGCGATGACGAAAAGGAGTTTTCGGTGGTCAGAATATGTTGTCCGAGAGATCGAATCGAGTGTCGAACGCATAGACTCTTCGCCCTCGGAGTAGCAAGTCACCAAACACACCGCAAAGAGCTCGGCTCCAATCTGGGCCAGGCTCATGACTTGACTTGGTTCCTGGGGAGACTCTAAGGTGGTAGTAGGGGCTCCGGAGGTCTTGCGGAGCACCGCGGGTTTCTTTGGGCCGCCTGGGCCAGCCCAAGGTGCCATGCCAGTTTTGTTGTCGATGGAAACGTTGGCACCTTCTGGCATGACGGCTGGACTTATGGCTGAACGATTTAGGTCGGTGCTGTCTGGAGGGCCAGCTAACTTTGCAGAGAGGAACCAATTGAAGACACAGGCCATCGCGAATCGCACGAGAACAAGGCTGAGGATGACGATGAGGCCGACGTAAAGAAATAATGACGACACGAAACAACCAGGTGTGATCTTGTCAATGTTTCCCGCATAGTATCGTTGGGTGAGACAAGGAACGGCGGATTTGATAGCAGCGTTATTGTAGAACAACATGGTTGCATCCTTTCCGCTGGTATTGTTTGGCTGAAGGAGAACAGAGCGAATGGCTGTATCGACGGAGTCGGAAGGAATGTGGGTGGGATGTAGTTGGATATAAGGATTCATGTTGAGGACGGCCCCATCGATCACAAAGTAATTCGACATGATAGCGACCTGGGACCAGTCATAGCCGAGAAGCTGGGAGGTCTCCTGTATGTTGAGTTGAATAAAGGTAGAAGCATTGAGAGGACCGAGGGGACAAGGAGTGGTGGGGGCACATGGATCGTCTGTTGCGACGCGAAAGCTGAGGCCATTGCAGGCGGTATACTGTGACGCGCTGCGAGTAAAGTAGGCGGTAATATCTTGGCCGGGCTGTTGCTCGGTGAGGGCGTACAAATCGACGTCTTCGGAACTCTGTGCAGCGGTGACGTTGAAGACGGTACCCTGTATGCTGAGGGTGCCCGCGACGGAACCAAGAGTGGAATAACGAGCGGAGGTAGTACTAGAAGTAGATGGACAAAGGACCTTTTGGGTACCGACGGTGACGAAGGCGACGCCGAGGCAAAGGATAAAGATGATGAAGCAGAGCGCGATCTTCTCCCTCCAAGCCTGAATCATGTTCTTGTCCGTAAGACCGCCAAGAGAGGTGAGCAAGAAGGAGGGTGCCCAGATTGTGACGACGCGGGAGAAGACGCGCCATGGGTCGAAAGCACTACCGATGCTAGTGCTGGGCACCCAACCTGATGCGGTCGGTGCGAGGGAGGAGGGGGGGTTGATGAGGGGGACGGGTGCAACACTACGCTCCGGGCGAGTGAGGGTTTTTGCGCGACGGATGGTTGTGCCAGTCGAGGTCGGCTGCCGTGGAGGGATGCTGGTGTGTGGCCGGTGCTGGATACGGACTGAGCGGGACGACATGTCGTGTAAAGGAGCGTGGTGGAGAAAGGAACGACGGTGGTGAGAGCGAGGGAAAATCGAGTGGGATAACCGAACGATTATGCACCGCCGTCAGCCTTGTCCATGTCCGACGCCGTTCTCGACGACGACGCACCACCCGCAAACCGTCGCAAAGTCAGAACCGCACCGGACGCGGATCCAGCGACGCCGCCGTCGCCGCAATGGACTCTGCAGGTCTGTCTCGTCTCGTCCCCGCTGCTCGTCTGCCAGTGGCGCTGACTCTCGAAGAAGCTCGCCCCATTGGCTTCTCAGCACCATATGAGCGAATACAGCCGCATGAAATACGGCCATCAAGGTACTCCCAGTCTCCCCCCTTTTCCCTCCTGCTCACTCCCTCAGGTTGTCCCGCCTTGTATACCCCCCTGTCCTTGTGTCTCCCCGACGTCGTGCGCGGTCTCCGTGAGCGACAGCAGAAATACGCAGACCAGGTGCTCTGGTGGCCTTGTACCACCACTACCACTTCCTTGATACCAGCTGCGGAACAACGCGCTGCACTCGCCACCGGAGAATCCATACCAGATCCAGAGCTGCAACAACAACTCTCCAATGCGCTCTCCGAGTCCATCGCCACACGACCATCACATCAAAACGACACCAGCAACCCTTCCTTGCACGTCAAAACATCGGAATCACACCCCATCAAGCAAGTCCATCCCTCCCAACTCACGTGCGACTAACCTCTCTTCCACAGCATTTCGCCAATCATTCCTCTAGAGTCACTCGTCGCAGTCTCATCTCATCTTACCCCATGCAAAATCCCTGGTCCCGTCTTGTTTGAACCCCACTTTCCTTACAGTCTTGAATGGATTGCCGGATACCCACAACTATCCCCCTCGCCTATCTTACTACCCGCTGTGTCACCTGCCATTTCACAGCACAAAAATTTACCCAATGAACGCCGTTCATCCGTTTCTGGCATTCTCAACGCAGCCCTCAATACCAAAATTTCGCTCCCTCCTCTCCCAGTTCCTCCTTCAAGATTGTTGCTGTCCCTCAAGCGTAGCCTCAAGCTTCACTCAATACCCGATGGGGCGTCCTCAAGTTACCCGCCAGAGACTCAGAAGCCGTCACATCATACCGCGTCGTCGTCCACTCAGACAGTGTCCCGGCCCTCACACACCCGCCTCCCGTCGATGCTCGCTCCCCCAGCTACCTATACTATGCACCCATTCTCGGCTCACAGGTTAGTACTATGTTTGGATTACGACGCGCTTCCTTTTATCTTGTATAGTCGCCCACCGCCAGCCCCGTCACCCCAAAACAAGATCCCCAGGGTCCGAACCTCCAAGTCGTCCTCCACAGCACCCCCTCGACAAGCTACGACCGGTCAAAGACTATTTAAGCTTGGAAATCTCCTTCTGTCATCTTGTCCTGGCAAGAAAGGTTAGTTCTTTCTTCTCATCCTGTTCCTTTTATCAATATTACCGTCCCTCGCTTTCCCCATTAAGTACGATTGACTGGACCTGCGCGTGGACGGAGTGCCGTTTGCCGAAATCTGGATGTCGATCTGCGACGGATGAAAATGTTGGGCGCCCGATGCGTCGTGTGGTAAAATTTATTCTCTTGCTACACTTGGCACGTTTAGTGACGTTGTTATACACCGAAGCTGTCTCGATGACGAGGAACTCGAATTCCTAATAGGCGCGTCATGGATTGAATACTGCCAAGTTGCCCATCGAGAGGGTCTCGATGTCCTACGGTGCGCGTTCTGCACTGCGCGTCCGTTCTCTCCCACTGATATGACCACCTGTTCATAGTATTCCCCTACCAGAAGGTCTAACTCCACTTTCACCCAAATCCCTCGATGCCGATCTGGATCGGATCATCGAAAGATATACCCTACAGGGCATCTCTGTGTTAGTGCACTGCCGCGGAGGAGTTGGTCGCGCTGGGCTTTTCGCATGCTGTTGGATGTTGAAACTCGGGCTCTGCGGATGGATCGAGACCGACATTTCATTGAGCCCTGCTACGACTACAGCTGTGGCCGACTCAGAGATCAAGTGCGATGACATCTCACCTTTCCGATGGGGCAACGAAACTGTGGTGCGACGGGATACGTTGCAGCTAGTGGAGCGGGTAATCGAGATGGTGCGAAGACGAAGAAGCGTCAAGGCCATCGAAACCTTGGAGCAAGTCCAGTTCCTGGTGGAATTCGTTGATTATCTGAGGACATGTAGGCGTGTCGATATCAACTCATGACGCACAGGCTCAGTGCAGCTTCTGTGGTATATGTGTAAACTACAACATCTCTAGTACTTACAGTAGGTGTATGCTTTGGATACCTAGCAAAAGTACGGTAGTGGACTCGTACAATACTATATAACATCACGACGTATAAGAAATAACCGGCAGGGAGACACAACTACTACCGTCGGCTCCAAATTTGTCGTCAAACCATGATTTGTCTTCCTCTGGAGCGTCTGCAGACCTTCTCTTCCATTGCTCAATCTTCTGGGCGACGGACTCGGCATCTTCGACTGAGAAGCCACATCGCCTGGTCAGTTTCCTCCGCAAGTCACTGCTATCAAGCTGCCTTGCACGGCGTGGAGATAGCCAATAGCGCATGTGCACCACCACTCGTTTGACCCAACTTGCCTTTTCTTCTTTCCAAGCTACTCGACCACTGTACTCGAGGAGGAACTTCCGGATGATCTCCCTAGACTGCTCATACTTGTCGCTGAATATGTTTTTGTACCCACGCGCAGTCGTGATACAAGCGTGCCCGTGCGACCTGAGTCCATACTCCTTGATAGCCTTTTCGTTTTCGCTCCACCACTGCTCCATGCACTCGTACATCTCCAGATGCGTAACGACGATGACGACCGGCACCTGGCGGTTGCAAAACACCTCCACGAACAGGTTATACGTCTGCTGCAGCGTGATGGAGACCCGCCCGCCCTTCATGCAGAACACAAGGAGATTGATGCCGCCGGACCGCTCGAGTCTGGAAATGAGCGCATAAGCCTGGTGGACGGCGTCCAGGTACTCGGCTTTCTTCATGTTACCCCGGGCCTCGTGCAGACCGGCCGTGTCATGCAGGGCAAACTCGAAGCCGTCAAGGGTGACGGCGTACTCTTGCGAGTGGAGCGTGCAGCTCTTGGCACCACTCGATGTGGTGGCTAAATCTCTACCGGAGATGAGATTGACGAGGGAGCTCTTTCCTACGCCGACGTCTCCGACGATCAAGATGTTGCGGTGGATGGGCCGCTCGGAGGAGGTGGGACTGGAACAAATGCTATCCGGCCGCATGGCAGGGGACAGATGACCGAGGACGGAAGAGTCGATGGGCGATACGGTTGTGGTTTGGTGGGTATGCGACATGTGCTGCGTCCTCGTCAGAAGGCCGAGTTTTTGGGAACCTGGCCTTTCACCCTTTATAAGGATGGGACGTTCTCCAAGGGCCCGTGAACGGTGGACACGCCGGGGCTCTATATTAATCGTGAGCTTCCGGGTTTCAAAGCAGCCGATATCAAGCGTCGATGAGCGTTTATCCTGGGTGAACGATCATCGTAGTAGCATCAATCATGGCAAGGGTGTCATTACGGCTGGTCAACCGGCTCCGTGGTCCTCATCCACTGTTATATCAACCTGACGAGTGCTAATGATGAATTAAACGGCTGTGCTAGAAACACGCTGCACGCTTACCAGGATCTGGCCATACGTCTGATCATGCGAAGGTAGAACGAGGACGACGCGAGGAGCGGGGTCCGTATCAGGTTGAAATCGAGGTTGGCTCCAGAGCACTGGGCCGAATTTCCAGCGCTCCCCTTCGCCCCACTTTGAACCCTGCCATGGTGTGCGGACATTAGAGGCGCAACGTGCATCACGGTGACGACTCACACACCCCCAGCCCCATTGCCAAACCCTGCTGTGGAATCACAAGTTCGCCGCGTTCGATCAAACGGAGCATCCATGATGCTCTTATGGTTGTAGGGGGTATAGTCCTGCAGGCTGCCATTGCCAAGGCTCGCTCTAGTTCCGCCGTACTCAAGGTGAGCGCAACCACTGACGCACTGCCAACGAACTACGACTCATATAAATGTGGTCTCGTCACGAACGTCGCAACGAATTTACGAAAACGGCCTACTACATGGAACAGACAAGGCGCCGCTCAGACGTAGGATTTTTTTTCTATGCTACATGGTATATATCAACTGACTTGTGCTTATTAACAGAGTTCGGCCAAGCTGGCGGTTAACTTCACTGGCGGACCCGCTAGAAAATCAACCATAGACCGGCGGCCGATGGTAGCTCCCAACTTTGACTCCTCCATCCTCGATCTGACATACATGACAATACTAGCATGCTCAACTGCATCAGCAGCCTACGATATTTGCAATGGATGTAGACAACCCCGGAGTCACTAGAGTAAGTACCACCAGCGATGATCTGTCTAGTTCGAATCTCAAGCATTGTTTCAAGGCTCGTAATTCTTCTTTAGAGGTTTGGGAGCAAAATTATTCACTATAACCCAGAAGCCAACATTTTCAATCTTTTGTAGATCAACAAAGCCCGAAATATCGTGATCTTTGGTGACAGTGGGGTCGGTAAAAGCTCCCTTATCAATATGCTCGCTGGTCGCAAAACAGCAGAGACTTCCAATGGCGTCCTCGGATGCACATTTCAGAGCCGTCAATATTCGATAACCATGAACGGGGAAAAAGTCAACATTTGGGATACCGCTGGCCTCGATGAAGGTACGCGTGGTCGTGTCCAACCCGAAGTGGCCGAGAAGAATTTAACCAAGCTGCTTCGTGAGCTACGGAGTGCGAACGGCGTCCACCTTCTCGTCTACTGCATTCGCGGTCCGAGTGTCCGGAAATCGCTGGCGAGGAACTACGTCATCTTTTACTCTGCTATATGCAGGAAGAAGGTCCCTGTCGTTGCGGTTGTGACGGGATTGGAGAACGAGCCAATTTCTATGGATGATTGGTGGATCAAAGGCGAGAAGGAACTGGCCAAGTACAAGATGCGCTTCGACGACCACGCATGCGTTACAACCATTGACATGGAGAAGCTCGTGGGCTCTGTATTTGAAGAGCGAAGCATCCTGTCACAGCAGTTGGTCCGGAAACTAATCGTTGACAACTGTCGCCGAGTTGCCGCCCGACCGCCGTCCGATACCAATGTCTTTATCAAAGCCGCTTTGCTTGACTTTCGGTCTGTGATGAGGTTTGGCTGGGAGAACGTCCAACCCCTTTGTAGTGTCGTTTTCTACCAGACCGACATCTCCCTCTTTCATTCAGGCTTCTTTGGCGACCTCCGGAGAATCAACTCTCAGATTAACGGACGCTCGTTTGTCTTCCAATACGCTGGCGATCTCTCAGAGCGCTACATCACTCCAAGGATATCCAAAGGCGGTACCGATTTGCTGATCTTTGCCGGGACGATGTCAGATCCTAACAAGGAAAAATTCCGCAACTTTTATGCTTCTTGCAGCGGCGAAGTCTGTCCTGTTCTCGTTGTCACAGATGGCCACTCTGTCGATACGTGGATGGGACACCTCGATGCTCAAGGAATCGGCGCGCGCGTAGCATCCATTCCTTCATCATCCATGGATGGACAGAGCCAAGCAGAGTTATGCGACATGATTGACGAACTATGTCTCGTCAGGGGACCTGCTAGATACCGCAGGACGAACCTTCTCAGATTTTTTGGGCGGAAGTCGAAGGAAAACGTCGGGGACGAGATACCTGCCTCGTAGGATCAGGCAGTCCTTGGGAGAGCAAAGGTAATGGTATGAGTCAGATGTTCTGAAAAAACCACGTCATCGTGTCATACGAAGATATTGTACTTTTGTAGGGCACCGTCGTATCGACATGTCTCTGCATCGGGTACCCCTACATACAGCTTGATCATAATCTGAGTCTCATGGTCAGAGGCTCTGGCAGGCCACTTCCCAAAGCAAGTTCTACAGTCTTATGTAATCTTTCAGTACCATAGGGTGGG
>JBBPTC010000007.1:24845-39850 GCA_038093955.1 Boletus albobrunnescens
ACTACGTATCATACTCTGCTATTTTCTGCTCTGAAGACTTGGACCCCAAGTAGCTTGTTAAACCCGCAAAGCTTCGTAGACTTTGTCCAATCGATTCTGGTCTCTCTGCCTTCTTCATCCGTACAGTCTAGGCCTATACGAAGTGACGCTTTACTCGGAGAACTGCTTGTTGACATCGTCTGGTCTCTTGACGCGCAGTTGGACGAACTTGTGACGGATGCCAAGGCTGCCATCGCGAATGTAGAACAGACAACCGTGACCAGTGACTCGCATAAAGCTACAGGCATAAAGCAGACCGCCGAGCGAGACAAAGAACTTCTCGTTAATGTTGTCAAGAGGCTCCTGGTGGGCATCAGCGAGTGCTTGGAATTTATTGAGCTCATTTTCTATCTAGTTTGCTGGAATAATCGACGTGGCTATATGCCGCGAGCGCCTTGATCTGAGCCTCCTTGCCAACATTGGCCTTGTATTGGATAGGTCGTCGTTTGACAAGAAGGAGATCAGGACAAGAACTGGTCTTCTGTGGGTTTATCATGAGCAGTTTATTGCATGGGTTGACGGTGATTGGTTTACAGTTACAAGCAAAACAAATTCAACCTTCTCCGGGAGCAGTCCGAAGGTTACAGCAAACTATGCGTGGAGGTGATGAGCTCTTTGGGACCTTCGCATTCTCCTCAGGATGGTAGACCTGTTGAGAGTGCAGCATCTATAGAGGACCGCTCGCGAATAGTATGGGACAAGATCATGGGCCTCATTGGCTATTTTGACCTCGACCCCAATCGCGCCCTTGATATTATTCTTGATGTTTTGACCGTCAACATCACGACCCATTACACCTTTTTCCTCTCCCTTTTATCATTCTCTCCGTGGGCCAGTTCTGTTAGGCGCTCTATGGCCGACAAACTTGACATTCGCATGCCACCTGCGCCGTGTTCCGACCAATATCGAGGGAAATTGCTCGACGAAGTTCTTGAAACTGCCGAATCCCTATCTCTCAACTATGAAGATCCTAATTCGCTTACAGGCTCCCCTGAGTCGCGGGTACTCGCACAAGTCCTTGGTTTCAAGTTCGCTTATTATCAGGTTTGCCATATATCTTGACATAGCTTGCTAATCTGATCATGTGTAGGGTCCAGATGTTCACGAATCATCGCCGAAGGGCTTGTGCCTTGCGGCCGCTATATTGATACGGGAAGGGTTTGTTTCGCTCGAGGAATTATATTCCCATGTGCGTTGTCTTAATCGTGTTGTATGGATATGACCTTATGCCAGGCATTCAGTTGTCACCCTCTGATGGAGATATGGAGTCGTACCACAGGGATTATCTGGACCAGGTTCACCAAAGGATTGCGGATGCCAAGGTCACGCAACTTGCTATGGCAGCTCCCCTAGAGTCGACGAACGGTCCCAAGGCGCGTTCAGAGCCTGGAGAGGAAACTAAAAAAGTCTCGGATTGGAAGCCTCCCAACCAGAAGGCAGCTCTCGTCAGCGCCTTACTTTCCGTTGGCGCTTTGCGTCCCGCTTTTGCGATCTTGACCAAATTTCCGTGGTTCATGGACGCTCATGTCGAGCTTGCGGATTTGGTGCTCCGCATTCTTCGACATTCTATCGCACCTCTCTACGATACGGTTTTCGTGGTCAAAGAACGGAATCCCAGCTTCACTCAGCCTCGTGCTCGATACGGTTCACCTGGTGCCCTCCTTACGCCCACCCGTAAGCCACAACTGACATTAGTTGCACCAACACCTCCCAGTACGGCTACGACCGAGTTTGTATTCTTTTTCCCAGACTGGTCAGAGAGGATTCCACTGTCGACAACATTCGAGGATCTGGTTGACGTCGTTGAACCTCTCATGAGCTTTGTTGGGCTTCACATATCGCGTGATCCGGTGTTTGTTTCAAAAGTAACGCGTTTAGGGAGGTCGCAACTGATGTCTACGGTAAATCCGAAATCCTTGCTGTTACCCAATGCATTCATCTTGCTTGCAGGCTACACTCAATCCTGTCACCAAGAAGCCTGCGGGGGAACCAGACCCTTTGAATCCTGTTCGTGTGTTCTGGTTCAAGCTTCTGCGACTATATTTTCTGCCTTCCCTACCTCTTATTCGAGGAAATGCTGTTTGCACTGTTGAGATCTGGAACATCATCCGACAATATGAGACGACATTTCGGTGGAAACTTTATGGGGAGTGGAAGACAAGTGCATACAACTCTCATCCGGAACTTCGCATACGTCAGGTGCAGGCCGATCGGGAATCAAAAGGAATATTGCGTCGCTTATCACACCAGACTATTGACACTCTTTCTGGCACGGTTGCAAAATTGGCCCACTCCAATCCTTGCATTTTCTTCTCGAACGCAGTCAATCAAATCATGGCGTATGACAATCTCGCAGGCGTGGTGATCCAGGCACTTCGATATGTGACCAACATGGGGTTCGATGTACTGGTCTACATCATTCTCGATGCGCTCTCCAACCCTTATAAAAATCGGGTGAAGGATGACGGTGTTAATATCTCCGACTGGTTGCAAAGTAGGTCGGGTTGTTGTACCGTTTCGTTATAGTTTGTTGACAACAGCAGGCCTTGCGTCGTTCACCGGCATGCTCTTTCGCCGATACAGTGCAGATTTGTCCCCGCTCCTGAAATACGTCGTGCATCAGTTATACAACGCCCAAACAACAGAAATAGTAGTCCTTCGCGAATTAATCTGGAAAATGGCTGGCATCGAACCCCTTCCAAGTCTCTCGGATTCGCAAATTGCTGCAATGGCTGGTGGTCCGGCGTTACGTATCGAAGCAATCGCTTCCGCAACCCGAGGTGCTCGTCTGGATCCTGGCGATGCAATACTGAAAGGTCCTCAGCGATTAGGAAAGACTTTGCTGGAGACATCCTTGGCATTGCCTCTCCTCATCCAGGTTGCGCAGCAACGTCAGTCCTGTGTCTTTAAGGCCCCAGACACCCATCTTAAGTCCCTCGCAAGTCTGTTCGATACCGTAGGTTGCGCGTCATGTCGTGCTCGCATCTTGGTCTCAAAGTCGCTTGCCCCATTCAGACCCACGGGGTGCTGCTGCAGTACCTGGAACTTCTTACTTCTCCGGCCGTTGTTCCCCCTGAAGACTACGCGAAGAAGATTCTTCCTTCCTTAGCCGACCTCGGGGAGTTATATGGGATATCTGCGCCAATTTGCATGCAAATTATTCGTCCAATGCTTAACAACATTCTCTTGGTATATATTCGATCAGTCGTGGTTGACTTAATATTAACTAGGTTTTAGAGAACTGCCTTGTCGATGCAAGAGAAGGAACGTGTCGCTAACGAAGAGGCCGAGAAGCGATTGAAGGCTCGCCTGTCAGCAAAACGTGATCCGTCCGCATCTACATCCCGCATGGAATCGCCCAGCGGTGCCAACACTCCACGAGACAACTCTGAACTAAAGCCACCACCGGTTGAAGGAAACGAGGATAATGTGATGGATATAGAGCTGGAGATGACCACACCGGCCGCAGAGGTTCGCATATCATATGGTTACAATGCTCAGTGCAATGACCGTCACTATTTTGCAGAGCCCTTGGATACCTGAACTGGAGGCGCTTTTCGACGACGTACGAAAGATTGCAAAGAGCAGCGCGATTGACGTGATTGGGTAAGTCTTGTAAAGTCGAGTCGAAAGTCCGAGTTAAACAAAACTATATCAAGGCCTGCGTTTTACTTAACATTCTGGCAATTGTCAATGTATGATCTCTCCCCGCCAGCTGCTAGGTACGATGAAGAGGGAGCTGCATTACGCACCCTAAGTCGACAAGAAGACGCCAAGTACATTAGCGCCGACCGTTCTTCTGATCGCACAAAAAGGCTCACAGCGAGCTCGCATAGGGCAAGACGCGATCGATGCAACGCATTTGTCAACACATTAGCCCAGGAGTTCAAGGAACAGACAGCTTCGAGGGTTTTCACTTTAAAGCGTTTGGCACGAGAGAAGCAACACTGGTTTGCTCATGGTAAGTTTGTCTTATCTTCAGTTGTTTGAGTGATGGTAAATCACCTACTTGCAAGTCGAGCACCGTTATGCTGTTTTAGCATCGGCCATCATCGAACACTGCATTCAACCACGCTGTTTGTTATCACCTATGGACGCTGACTACTGCGCACAAATCATCAAAGTCATACACACGCAAGGAACGCTAGGCTTCCCTACATTGATGTGTTACGACAAGGTTAGCACCAATGTTCTGTATGAGATTATGGACTGACGAACCTGGATCTCAGTTGCTCGGAGATCACGTCAAAGCAGTGATATTCTCTTGTAGTGAATACGAAGCGAAGAATTATGGTATGTGACATCAAACTCCTTGTTGTTGTGTGGTGTTTCACAAAATGTATGTACTATTGGACAACAGGACGCTTCTTGTTGGGAGTGCTCACAGACCTATGGAAGTGGGTACAAGACGAGCAACTCTTCGCGCAGGATAATCGTACGAAAATGGGTGGGAGAACTGTTTTTGTTCCGGGCTTCCAGCCGCGTTGGACCAACAAGGAACTTGTAAACATTTTACCCGAAGATTTGTTGTCGTGGCCGGGCTTCAAACAAATATTACGCAAATGGCACAGAAAGCTGGGAAGAGTGGGTGGCCTGACATTGACAGGATCAATGAATTGATAGATTTCCGCAGAGCCTCTGCAGTTGCATCGAAACTGGAGAATTCATGCACGTTTATAACGCCATAGTTGTGCTGAAGGAAATTCTTCCCGTCTTTCCCCTAGCTGCTGTTGGTGAATATGGACCGGTCATTGACAACATGATTGACAAATTGGTTGAGGGTGAGGAACGAGGTGATCTTAAGATACTGAGTAGAGCGTGAGAGGCTCTCCTTCAAGTCCCCGGGTATGCTCTGATGTTCATTGTAGCTACTCCGCGGCTTTGAAGAAGCGCGAGTCTCAGTGGACAGTTCCACGGCCAACGCCCTCCAAGGTAAGAAGAATACCCTTGAATAATTCCCCGTCCAATACCCCCTTCAGCTGAACGGTGGCGCTATGTCCCCGAAGCCTGTCCCGACACTCGACAAGACACGTTCCACACAGCCACCCAATGGCTCCACGGCTACACCTGACACCCGCCGTGAAGTCAACACCGTTCAAGCGCCTCCAAGAATTCAGTCATCAACTCAGATGATTGATGAGAGACCATCTACACCCGCGAGTTTGGCGAAATTAGCCATTGAAAGGTATGGATATCACCGGTAGTTACTTCAGTTCTCAACGAAATGCAACACGTCTAGCATTCCCAGACCCGAGAAGGTAAAGCGAGTCAGACCAGAAAAAGGGAGTGAATCACCGGCCCCGGACGGCGAGAACAAGTCACAACAAGATGCCATGGATGTCGACGTTATTCCAACTGCGCCAAAGGAGGGAAGAGCACAACAAGAACCGGCACAATCACGTTTTGGGGCTCGGCAGCATGCTGCTCCTGTTCAAAACTCCCTACCCCCAATGCCTGTTGACACACGAGCCCCAGGTCCAACCATTACGGCCCTTAGCCCACGAGAACCCCCTCTGTCCCCTAGGCAAAGGATTGAAGACAAACAGATACAAGAGGTCATGCCGCCACCAACAGCCCCTAGTCAGACGCTTTCAGCGCAAGAGCTTCGCGAAACAGCCAAGCAAACAATCGGTCACCGTGCATCCGAGAAATCTGATGACCGGCGACCGTCGGGCGACACCCGCAGCCAGCCTGGTTCTGGAGCTCCATCTCCGTTGCCTCGTCGGCGTTCCGCGTCCCCTGGCACCAGAAATCATAGCTTGGAGAGTCGAGCAAGCGGCGAACGCCGCTCTGACCGCGGGACCGCCGATGGTGACCATGGAGACGGAAGGGCCCTAGAACGGGAAACTCGACACGAGTTGCGATTATCCCGCAAAGAGAGTAGTGCTGCTCACGGTCCTAGAAGCGAGAGGGTCTCAGGCCACCGTACATCAGCTCGCGAGAGTGACAGGGAGAGGGAGAGTGACAGGGAGCGTGATCGAGATCGCGGTCGGGACAGACATGGGGAGCGGGAACGTGATAGGGAACGCGACAAGGAGCGCGACAGAGAGCGGGAGAAGGATAGGGATCGTCGTGACAGGGATAGGGAACGCGACAGAGACAGGGATCGGGACAGGGATCGCCACCGTCGTGATGACAAGGATCGCGATCGCGACTCACGCAAGGACCGAGATAGACCAAGTCAAGTCGTAGTGGCCTCTATCGCCACACCAGAGCCCCGAAGTCTTCCTACGCGACCCGATCCCACTCGACACCGTCCTACTGCTCAGGTTGGCGACGATGCTCTTGGCAAAAGACGTCGTCTTACCGATGACGATGTCAGTGTCCCTCTTTAGTTGGTGTGACTTGCTGACATGTTGATAGGCCGACCGCACCTCGAAGCGTAGCTCTCGCAAGGAAAGTCATAGAGAGGACCGTAGTCGCCGCTCTGAAAAGGATAATCATGATCGACCGCGGGATTCCGACAGGCATCGAACGGAACCCCCAACGCCCGAAGGCGACACTCGCCCACCTGTCGATAAGGTATGTCTTGACTCTTACGAGTGTGATCATGTTTCTCAAACACAATCTAACAGCCAACGGAGAAGCGGATACCTGACGGACCCAAAGCCTTACCTCCAACCACCCCATCAGCCCCAAGAGCGATGTCGTCCATGGATAGTTCCAGGGGTGGGGGCAAGGTTGACCCTAGTACTAGCCGAGGTGGTGATTGGAAAGGGCAACAGCGTGACCACGGACCACCGCACGCATATCCGGTTTCGACAGTTGGTGGCACACCAGACACAGGCTCCAGTTTACGTGCCAGGATAGGCGAGAAAGAGGCTACTCGCTCGGCTCCCCCACCAATGGCATCTTACCGGTCTGATACACTGTCCAAGGAGGATGAGCGTGACAATAGGAAACGAACGGCTGCTGGTGAGTTATTGCCCAGTTGTTTCTGACCTAAACTCAGCTGGCCTCCACCTAGATCGGGATAAAGACTTTGGGGAAGCCAACAACAATTCGGGAAGCGATTTGTCGTTGCAGCCTCTGAAGCGACCGAAAATCATTCGCAATCGTTACCCTGGACTGGCTAAGAGGACTCTGCCTATTGACCCGCAGGCTGGGGATAAATCACGATCAACAAGGAAGGACTAATTATCCTCTATAGATGAGACGCCTACCGACTGTAGATCGTTACATTACTTGTTTCTTCCTGAGACTCTACATACATTACTATGATGAGTAGTGATCATTACCGAAGGGTGGCTCTGAGTTGAATCAAATTAGACGAGTTGAATCGCGAGGCGGGTACGTTATTTGCCCTTCATCAATGTGAGGAACTCCTCGCGGGTCTTCTGCTGCGTGCGGAAACATCCCAACATACAGGAAGTTACGGTAATGGAACCCGGTTTTTGTACGCCACGCATGGTCATACACATGTGACTGTGAGGAGTGGAACATTGAGACTGTAGGGGGGAGACGAGGAGTGAGATCGACTCACGTGGCCTCCATCACGACTGCAACACCACGGGGCTTGATTGCTTCCTGAACTGCAATCGCAATCTGTTTCGTCAGCCGCTCCTGAACTTGTAGACGGCGGCTGAATGTTTCGGCGATTCGCGCAAGTTTAGAAAGGCCCAGCACAAGTTGGTTGGGAATGTAAGCTATGGCAACCTAAGAATAGTTGATCGTGTGGGTGTTACGGAACTTGGAACGGCACCCACCTTTCCTGTGAACGGAACTAGGTGGTGTTCACAAAGGCTCGAGATGTCGATGTCACGGACCAAAACCATCTCGTCATGGTCTTCCGCGAATATGGCATCGTTGATGACGTCTGAAAGACATGCAGGGCGGAGTTGACAGAATAGGATGTAAAGCCCACCTGCCAAGCGTTCCTCGTAACCTCGGGTCATCCACATGATGGCTTGTGCATATCGTTCGGGTGTTTTGAGAAGCCCTTCTCGGTCTGGATCTTCGCCGATGCATTCCAGGATGGTGCGGACGGCAGTAGCCATTCGTTTCTCACAGGCAGCGCGCTCTAATGGGGTGGCATTGAGACGAGATACGGTGGACTTTGCTAAAGGGTGGTATAAGCGCGCGAGCATGAGGTGGGTGAGAAGAGAATACCTGGCCAGCCAAGGCCGTTCGGGTCAGGAAGTGGGCTTCCGGACTCGGCAGCGTGCGTGAGTGGGGTGGATGCACCGGATGGTGGGCGAAAGCCGTAACCGTCACGGACATGAGGCAGGGGAGGACGTACATGAACTTGCTGGGGCGAGTCGTGTGGATCAGCTTCACCTCGGGGTATGTCGGCATCATTTGAGACTAGGATGGGCTGAGATTGTGTGGCACTGGGAAGCTGAATGTGTCGTAACTGGTCTGACAAGAGTTGAGCGGGAGATCGTGACATGTGGACGGGCGGCGGAGATGATTTGGTCTATGTAGCGATGCGGTAGGGCAGCGAACTGGGAACATTCAAAAGAAAAGACACCACCGATAGTTATGAATTATTCCCTGGGATTGCCGAGAGCGAGAACCTGAAGTAGAGTAGGACCATAAAGGGATATCTCAAGGGAAAACCGGCAAATGCTGCTGAAACTATCTGGGCCGAGCGCAAAAGACAATAAGTTGGCGAGGCGACCTGTGCCACCGGTACCCAGACACTGCGTGTGGTCAATCCCACTGCTTGGGCCTCCTCCTTCCAATTCGCGCACCCTCGGGACAGATTTTGCGCTGGATCCATCAACCGCAGTTCCAGTTCGCTCGCCGGAATGTGCTCACGCAAACGCTCTTTCATTCCTAAAATGACCTAAAGTTTCATAAACCTGCTGCCATCTTTTCTTCTCACTATGTGCCCTCAGTCGGGACACCTCTGCCAAAACTGTCTGCACTGCACAGACTCATCACCTCGGATCTCGCTCGTGCTCAGGCGGACCTGCTCTCTTCCGTCACAACCTCAACCCCGAGAATGCTGTGACCCTTTCCGCTTCTTATATCCTCCTTTCCAGGCCATATCATCTCCCCGTGCTCTTCCGCGTCCTGGAAAATGCGTCACGACCCAAAACCGTCTCGCCAACTAAGGCGGCGGTGTCTGCCGTCCAAACCATCAACCCCCCCATCCTGTCGCTCCTTGGAGCAGGCATGGCTAGCTTCTCGCGTTATGCCGCGCCGCAGGAGCACATATCTCATGCCTGGCGCACAACGTCCTATCAACGAGACAAACATCAGACTCGCCTTTACAATCGCCCAGGCGTGTCTCCCTGATTTGTTCTCCACGCTATGGGCATTGCATCCCGTTCGAACATCTCTCATGATGGTTCTCCACATCGTCCGTGGCTTCTTTCCGGCATTCAGGGGCTATTCCCAAGCGATGATCGTTGACGAGGTAAGCCGGCCGGAGAATTGAACCGCGAATTCTGATACATCCACATGACCGCAGCTTCAGTCATTGATATCATCCGGATGTTTTTCGTGGTCTCGCCTGTTGAGATTGTTAGTCGCCGAGATCTTTAGACGGGCCGCTGAATCAGCCATCGATTCATTCGCGTACGTCCCCGTTCGCCTTCATGTCCGCTGACCGTTAATAACGTTGAAAGCTCCTCAAATGAGACTATAGTCCACGAATCTGCCCGATTCTTTGTCGAATACCAACAAATTGCACAGCGTCTACGTCTCGATATTCCGACACTCTCCGACCCCGTCGTACGAGATTGTCTCCAAGAATCCGATCTATTCGTTCGTTCCTTCAACGGCATGGGTGGCTTCGGACTGCTCTCCCCTTTTGATTTCATACAAATATTTGCCTTAATATCTGAATTAATCTCACACCTCCTGGTACTCCTGTCCCTCACAGGTGGCTCTACCAACTTGGGAGTCTTACTTCTATCTCTTCTATCCGCTCTATTCCCTCTCCTTTTGAACCGTTTTATTGGCGCCCAGTCTTCCCCAGAGGTAGTCTACACTCCCGATGAAGTTCGGACCGCGGAGCGTCAAGAAAAATTACGCAATCTTGCGTACAACGAATCTCATCGTCCAGAGGTGCTCCTCTTTGGCCTTGGTCCATGGGTCCTCCAATCTTGGACGAACGCCAGAAAGGCCATGATGTATGACGGACACTCCTCGCCTTCAAACCACTTGACGTTATCTCAGGTACTGAACCAGATCAATATTTCTGACCTCCTGTTTGCCCTTCAAAATGTAAGGATTCGTGATGCTGCTCAACCGACGTGTCGTTCTGATGCACCACTTTCGGCAGCTTCCTCTTCTTCTCATGTTTCAATCATCTTCTGCATCCCTTGGATCGTTGGCCCTCTATCGGAGCTCAATCCAGGCCGTAGTTTTCACGTTTGGAAACTTGTTGACGACAGCTCGTATGGCATTCCAGGGTATTTTCTTGATGGGAGCTTTCTGTGCAGCCATGAATATCCATCCTGAGCTAGAACCAATGGAGGAAGACGTCATAAGTTACCCGAGCTTACCTTGTGGGATGAAAATCGAAGCAAGGTCCCTAACCTTTATCGGGCATTCATGTGTCGCAGCTCGCTTATACTCCGTCACAGGCACCTGTCGTACACTTACCCGGGAAGTAAGGACGCTTCGCTGAAAGACGTCACCTTCAGCCTGGAGGCCGGGGAATGCCTTGCGATTGTTGGGTACAACGGATCAGGCAAGTTCCGGTCAGAAAACATATGACTCATCGCTGAATTTGACTGCTGGCGCTGCTGCAATAGGCAAGTCTACGCTTGCCAAAGTCCTCTTGCGAATTTTAGATTTCGACGACGGAGATCTCCTTATCAACGGCATTGACATACGACGGTTGCCGCCTGCCGAGTACCATCAGCATGTTACAGCAGTTTTTCAAGACTTTTCCAAATTTAACTCCACTGTGCGAGAGAATGTGGGGGTGGGTTATGTTCAAAAGCTGCAGTCACACGCAGCTGTTTCCCGTGCCATGCACCTTGGTGGGGCGGATAGTTTTGTGGATACCCTTCCCAACGGTTTGCGGACAAAGTTGGACAGCTCAGGATCCGATGCCGTGTCCCCGGCGTACCCGGGGACTCCGGGCTGCGTGATGTCCTCACGACAACATCATGGCCTATCAGGCGGCGAGGTACGTCGTGCTTACTCATCACAACAATATCAAGTGCCTTGTTCTTGTTGACTTGGACCTTACGGCAGTGGCAGAGAATAGCCATTTCTCGCGCCTTTATGCGAGCTGATCGACCGGAAGTTGACCTTTTGCTGTTCGATGAACCCGTAAGTGACGCGTCCCAGCCGTACATGTGTCGTCACGAGCCTGGCATCACTCACAGGGCTTGGTAGACTTCGTCACTGGACGCGCATGCTCAAAATAAAATTTTTGATACCATACATCGCATTTCAGGGACCCCATCAGGAACCAAGACAAAAACTGTCATCTTCGTTACCCACCGACTTTCTACCGCGCGTCGCGCCGATAAGATCGCGATGATGGAGCGAGGGGTACGTTCATAATGTCGAGTCGTCTTCTAGAGATTAATTGCCGCGTCGTTGGTTGGTAGACGATAACCGAGTTTGGCACCCATGAAGAGTTGCTCAAAAAAGGTGGCTCGTACGCTGCGCTGTACTTGGCATCCATTTGAGGTGGACCAAGTTCCTCTCGACCCTTTTTTAGAAAACGTCTGGGATTCTCTCACTCATATCAGGTTCAATGTATCAGAAAAATCACGAGTGTATTAATAGTGGAGCGTCACTGGTAACACTCAGCCACCGTAACCTAGATCATAGAAAAATACGACTGGACGTGATCGTAGACCTAATCGTTTGTGGAACGGTCCATGTACACTACCATGGCATCATGAACGAATGCGTCAACGTGTGCTTTTTCGGCCGACTGAAACATGACATCAGTTAATGGCAGGTTGCCGTGAATGCCCACCAACAAGCCGGCATCACGGATACCTCGAATGAGCGAGGGAACCTGGAGCTAAGGTACATAACGTCAGTGAGCCTGGCAGAATGACAGATGCGTATGGCATATCACCAATAGCTGCGAATCAAAAAAGACCCCCAAGAGGTTGTTCGTTTTAGCGAATTCCACACCCTCCGCCACACTGGAAGTGTATTGATCGTCACCAGCATCTCGAAGGTCAGGGTTGAGCGGAATTGACCCATGATCCTTGCCAACCTGACCACATCTGGATGAAAAGAAGACCGGATCTAGTCGAAGCGAGACGTGAGATGATCCGCAGCAATGGAATAGGAGACATTACAATTTGGTTGCTTCCAGTTCAGTGCCGCACAAACCCGGTGAGAAAAGGAAGTAAAGGCAATGCGTCGACGCGCAAGAGCCCCACCAAGGGACAACGACGTTTGCCGAATCGTGCGAAAGACGGCGTTGACGCCCAAATTGATGTCGAGGTGGCGATTGATGGATTGACTTGGAAAGAGCGCCAATTCCAGTGTCAAGCCGAATTGAACATGTAAAAGCTGTGAGATTTCATAAATAGGAGACCCCCACTCTCTCTATATATGGGGGTCGTACCTGCATGAAACGCGATAGTGGCAACATGACCCGCGGCAGAATTCTATACCAGTCCTGAATAGAGGTCGTTCTGCGAACGAGTTGCTCCCCCCTATCAAATCGACTGGCTAAAACATCGAATTGAGCAAGAGTAACATCAGCGACCCCCAGATCATAAGACGATTCTGGGAGCAACCGCTCGCCATATAGCACCGGCTGAAGATCTCGTGTGACCTGGACAACTGCATAGACGTAATCCCCAGATAGTGAAGACAGTGTGACTGTGTGCGAGGGAGAGGCGGGTGTTGACTGGATCGATGGAGATGTGTGCGTAGAATCCATCGATCTAGGGGATTGCCGCCACGGGGGTACTGTTGGGCTAGGGTGTAAGGGGTTACCGTGAGGTAGAGTCAGGGATTTCCAGTACGTTTCAACGGCTCCTCCGACTTCTAGGGTGATGCCCTGGAATGGAGTAATGACATGGGTAGAGAAGCTAACCTGAATGTGAAGGTCAGGATTTGTATCGCGGAGGACCGGCTGGGTGCTCACCTCCCCAATGCTATGCAAACGATGGTCCAGGATGGATAGTGACGTGAAACTACCGTCAAAGGAGTGAAAGAAGGACGGATGAGCCACAGCACGACCGATTGTTTTGGTACCAAAATTTGGGTAGACCGAAAATTCCAAAGTAAGATCCTTCAAGCAAGATGCCTGGAACATAAATGTATCATGATTGCTTTGTTGTGGAAGCATGATCGTGTACGGAGGAGCGTTGACTCCAGGACCCGCAGTGATGACCATTTTTAGTCGGTTTGGCGAAGGCAACGATACACTTTGTGCTAAAATCGAATCTGACAAACGAGGATGAAATCTGATGGCCTTCCCGGACCATCGACGATCAGGAGCAGGGGGTAACCCTACAGTGATTACTACTAAATAGTTTTTGTCGAGGTAGTTATGGCCATAGACCCGGTGTGGGATTATCGGTGGAGGCAAAGATAGAGATGGAATGGAGTCGGGGTCGTCGATCCGCATGTCGCTTGCAGTCCGTGGAAGTGTAGGAATGCGGTCGGAAGAGACAATGAGGGACTCTTTGGGCATTGCTTGGAGAAGTAAATCGACACATGCACGATGGCCGTACCATGCCGCGTAGTGTATCGCTTGGTGGTCGAGCTCGTCAGTTCGATCAACACGGGCGCCAGCCTGGAGAAGAGTGGATAAGCATGAAGCATGCCCGTTACGCGCAGCGTGAAAGAGCGGTGTCCATTCATGATATTTGTCCGGAATATCCCATCCATCGTGGTTAAGGAGCAGCTTGCAGACATCCGCATGGCCTTCGCGAGCGGCGAGATGGATAGGAAACTCTCCGTTCGTATTAGGAACACATTCTGCCCCTTCCTTTAGTAATAATGAGACGACGTCCGTATACCCGTGTTGACTCGCTAAGGATAGCGGCACCAGACTAGAGTCTGGGGATAGTGGCTGTGGGGCGATGCACTTGGCGCATAACAAAACCTGCACACATTCAGCACTTCCTCTGAGGGTTGCATACACAACCGGGCTGCAATTATCCACGTCAAATACGTGCGGAGAAACGTCAGCTTCCAAGAGTCGCCTGCAAACAGCCGCGTGACCACGCATAGCCGCATAATGCAGAGCTGATCGTCCATAGACGTCCAACTTTTCCTCTTGCGATCCTCGCTCGAGGCACAAGTTTACAAGACGCAATGAACCAGCGGCCGCAGCTTCGTGAAGACATGTCCGCCCATTGATATCATCGATGAATCCGAAATCAAAGGGTACCTCGACGCTGGCGAGGATGAGGTCTGCAAGCACTGATGGCGCATCAACAATGACTTTCCAAAGCACACGAGTGACATGGGCTTTCCCCCCGTCCTGAGTGCCGAGAATGTCAGAATGTCGCATTAGATCTTTGATGGTCGTTTCATCGGAATTTTCCACCGCCTTTCGCAAATCGAGTTCAAACTCGCGGAATGGGCCAGAGTACATGTTCCGCTCGATGCTGAGCTGGAGATCTAGAAAATCTTGGGCAGCAGCTCCCTCGAATTTGAGGCCGGTGGAGAGATCGGTAAGGTCTAGGAGGCTTGCTGCCACAATATCCGAGAAATCCGCAATGAACTGTTGTGTGTAAGAAAGAGAGAACAGGTAGCAAAGGCATAAAAATCACCTGTCTGTTGAACACCGGCTGAACCTCAACCTGACGAGCGAGATAAAGTTCCTTGGTTGTAGATCGTGAGCGTTTGTCCCACTTTTTCAGTATTTTGCGGAAGCCTGTGGCATTGATCTCTACGAATTGCTGCGAGCATGATGTCGGCGGTCAACCGATACAAAGAGTCACGGCGAGTACCTGCAGTTTGCCCAGATCCCTTTCAAGCAGACGAAATCCTTCTTCAACTGCAATCCACTCGACGTGATTCATCGCTGAACCATCTGTGGCATCCGGAAGACCCCTCAGGGCTGCAGT
>JBBPTC010000007.1:65699-99864 GCA_038093955.1 Boletus albobrunnescens
CCGTGTTCCATTGTCCTACTTCTATCGTCGTCTGATATGTCCAGGTCTACGTGTTCATGTCGACTGCTGTAAACCACCATGTTCAATGTATCAACTCGACATTTTTTAATATTATTTACCATTCCCCATCGTGACTCCAGGTTGTGGCCCAGGTTGTGGCGCGGCCACTTGGCTTGCTGTGGACGACGTACGAGTTAGTACGTAGGGCTGATGCTTTCGTACGACGATCTGGTTCAAGACATTCTTGCAACGTTTCATTCCCTCAATCACACCCCAACAGACGGAACCTACACCGCCCTGGCCGCTCTTGTCTTGACTTCTCCCGACTCGGCTCTCCGCACGCAGATCATCGCGCTGGCTACGGGATGCAAGTGTCTGCCAAAGGACCGCCTCCCCAAACATGGCGACGCTTTGCACGACTCGCACGCAGAGGTCCTCGCCCGCCGTTCCGCACTCCGCTGGTTCCTCGACGAGATCGGTCGCTTCGTCGCCCGCGGCGGGTACTCTCCCTGGCTGACCAGAGACCCTGATGGCATGTTTCGCCTCAAGCAAGACGCTGACATGACCATGTATATATCCACGCCGCCCTGTAAGACTAGCACACCTTTGCTCGCCTCCGAGAACACTGATCCGCGTCCAATCAAGGTGGTGACGCGTCCACGCGCTTCCTCGCGTCTTATCAAGACGAAGAGATGGCGAGGATCAAGCACGCCTCCGTTTTCGAGCCATTACCAAAAGGCGTCGCCTCCAGAGGCCGTGACAACTACGCCTTGTTGGGCGTGCTGCGGACCAAGCCCGGGCGCGCCGACTCTCCACCGACGTTGTGCATGTCCTGCAGCGATAAAATCGCGCGGTGGAGCGTTCTCGGGATACAAGGCGCCCTCGGTTCTGCGCTCCTCTATCCGATCTACATTTCCAGGTTCATCATCGGAGAAGTACCTCTGCCCTTGCAGCGGGACGTCAGAGCCGACTGCGAAAGAGCCTTTTGGGAACGCTTGTCGGACGTCGCGGGTAAACGTCTCACTCCGGGTGTTGGATTCGGACGTCCGCTCAACCACGACGCTTAGCCCTCCCGCTTCCTTTCCACGTCCGCCAACCCCAAGTTATTTTTACGTCGATTCCGTTCAAGTTCTCCAAACTCTCCGTTGCTCCTTTTGGAACGGCCCGGTCGTTCAACGAATGTAGCGTCCCCCATTCCATGTCCATGTCGTCCTTGTTTACTGGGATGTATCCTTAGCGCTGTGCTGGGTTGCGGACGCATCTTTTCCACACGAAATATTGATCAATGGCCTCAAACGAGGCGTGCCTCCAAAACACCGCCTCAAGACAATGTTTAGGTAGGTCGGCGCGTATCGCCCTTGTCCGGTCGCGCATCACACGTCGGATAGACCACAACTCTCCAAGGCATCCATGTTCAAGCTGTACTGTCATACGGTTCGCCTCCTCCGCGGTGATGGCTCGTCGTTTGGACATCCACCGTATCCCACGAATACGTGTACGTACTTTGACGTGAAGCAAAGCGTTTCACATTACCAGGCAGCGAAGGCACGCCTTGTAGGGGAAGGATGTGCGTTCGCTGGATGGGTCACGAGCGGTATTTGTTGGGAAAGCTTCACAGCGACGTTGCCGGATATAGCACAGGGAGCGCTTGCGAGGGCCGAGCAAGTAGAAGCAGCGGGGGCATGAAATCATATTCCACAACCTTTGACCAGAGCATCGTGACTAAACATGAAAGTGATATCATAACGCATCATTAAAAAAAAAAAAAAAAAAAAGTCTCGGTATCATTGCTCTATACGTAGCAGCCGGTAGCGGCCAAATGGTCATTGGTCCTTCTTGTCTTCTGAGACGTCGTTATCGATCTCGGCCGGTTCATCAACAGAGGGCAGTGTCTTGACGTCTATAAACGGTGTGTTTCCAAGTGACTCCACATCTGTCAATGGAGGGCTAGTACGCCCTGAACGGCTATTTTCAGCGAGCTCCTTGCGCAGCGCCTCCAATTCACGTTCAAATCTGTGGGTCCATTTATGGGTCAGTGTACAAACAAGGAATGCATTCTGAGGCGGTACGCACTTGCGGCCAAAGACCTCGATGTAAAAGCCTCCGCCATTCCACACACTCACAGCAAAGATCAAGATCAAAAAGGCACCACTCCACCGCGGGCTGTCATACAGCAAGTACACCGCTGGCAACTCCGTCAGGATCGAGTACACTAAAATGTTACCACTTGAGCGCACGATAGGGTGTGGACACGAAAACAGTAACTTGCCGAATTGGCCTGTTATGAAATACACTTCGCGCTTTTCCGGACGAGTCCTTTCGAGCGAGCGCCCAATTGCGCCACGCTTGTCGTTGAGGAGATATGAAAGCGACGTCGTCCTTTGTCCAGACTCGATCTTCGATCGTCGGTCTATATAAACAAACTGCAAATGCCAGGATTTAGCGCGTATTTCGATGACGAGCCTGGGGTATCGTCACCTTCCAGTACAACAGTTGCCAAACGAGATCTGTCAAGAAAAGTCAAGGGCGGTGTTTCAAAAATCCAACATATCCACCCACAAATAGCGCCACTGATGAATAGAGCGCGTCCAGGATTCAAATAAGGTAGCGCAGCCAGTGCAGGAAAACGCTGTTCTGCCCCAGGATAGAAATGCCTACACCAAGATTACGGCCAACACCTGAGGTATATTTCTTGATGACTCACCGTATTACGGTAAATGTGAACGGGGCATAGATGTGAATAAACAGGGATGTCACTTTATCGGAGTCATGAAACACGAGGCTGTTCCTCCACGTGATGACTGCACTTGCAAGGGAACCATGCGAAAGGCAGTAGCATGCCATGAACAGCTCCGTGTTGAAAGGAAGGAACCAGATGTAGATGAAGTTCAGGATTGTAACGTAATAGCAGAGGTCGAAGAGAAAGTAATGCCAGAGACGCTTCTTGTAGGTATACGCGCGAACGGGAAGTAGATACAACCCCTGAACGGTATATGCAACGTGCACCCACCTGAAACACGTGTTATCAGCACCTCTAGTTGTGATCGGGGGAGCGTATACTCTGGGGCCATCCCAAACAAAAGCGCCGATACCAAGAGTGACATGACCCCAAAGAAGAACGAAACCTTGTCACGCGTTCGAACCACTTTTGCGGAATGCCATGATGTCACTAGTGATTGCATACGGGCGGAAACCTGCATACGCGAGTGAGACGGGGGCCTGTACATGTCCCAGCGACTCGCAAATCACCTTCAATTTGAAGTTTTTGATTTCGCGGTCGAGATTTTCCGCCAGCGCATCTCCGGAATGTGCGCGTTTCTTGAGTGCTTCCTCGGCCTTTGTCTTGAGCCTGTCGCTGTGTTTCTGGATCTGCCTCTGCAGCAGATCCAAGCGGGAATCAAAGTATGTCTCCATAGTATCTGCGCAGGCGCGTTCATCAACACTGTAACAGAAAGCACGATATACACACCCAGCAAGGTAAACGCTCCAGCCCAATCCGAGATATCGTCACGAAGAAATCGTTCAAATGATACAGAAAAGTAGCCCATTCCTGTGGAATTCTCCACTCTTGAGGGCGAGGGGGGCCTTGAAGTCATTTTATATCACTGAGAACAATGGCCAACTTGTCCGGCTGTGGTTGTCGTGAACGCAGAGAAAGGGCTTTGATGCTGCTTTGACACACGTTCTGCTTAGTCAGCAGGTGGAAGGCAGTGTCACGATATTAACTACCAGAGACAATCATTTTAGTCAAGCTCCAGAAAACAGTGGATTCTATTGGAGGGATATACACAAAGGTCTACACAAGGGAGAGGTCGCCAAACTTCTCTTTGTAGCCTATAGGCACGTTTAACAGCGGCGCTCAACGTACGTGTAAAAATAGGTTTACCTGGCACACTAAATTTGCCCTTCTTCACCATGATGTCAACAGTTTCCGCCAACCGTGGGTGAGAGTCCTCAAAGTCGGATACCTATGGAAAAGCATTTAGACACGAGCGTACTGACGACGAGTGAAACCTACAGTCAGGTCCTCGAATGGACGTGCTTCCTCGATGTTGGCGAGAGTAGCTTGGAGGTCTTTCAGCTCAACGTCAATTTTTTGTGCGGTCTCTTTGGCTTTCTCGACCTATAACATATCGAGCGTGAGGTGACACGCAATCGGCGAAACCGCGATGACGGACCGCTTTGGCCTCAAACGTCTCAATGGCTTTGATATGTGCATTGACGTCGTAGGTAACGGGCTTGAAGTCCTTCAATGACTTCTCGGCCTCGTCGACGATCGTGGTATTTCTTAGGACAGAACGATAGTGAGCAAAGTCGACGGTAGTCGGCTGGGATGCGTATTGTGCATGGATACGCTGAGCATCACCGTGCCGCTTTCGGAACGCCTGGAGAGTGGCAATTGTCTCTGTGAAGAGTGACGGTAAGTGTCTGCAGGATATCTTCTATGAGTGTATCGACCTTTCCCGAGTCCAAGTGTTGTATACAGTCGGGCAAAATCCTGTTTGCATGGAATTCAACAGGACGTTGAAATGTACTACCGTAAACTTACAACTGCGGCAACGGCTGCTCTGGACGCCATAGTCTGACGAGAAAGGCGAAATTGAGTATAACACAAAGCAATTGAGTCGCTCGTATGTTGGATCGGAATTGCAAGTCTGGGTGAAACGGGAAGGTAGGTGCCGGGATCTGCCGACCATAATATCTGCTATGATTATTTTGGCTCTACGATAATAACTCGTAGTACCAACCTCCTTGCCCACAGTACTACATTATTCAAGCGTGCAGTTCGCAGACGACACTAGCGTGTGGACCACACCGCGTTATCTCTCTACGAACGCATGCAAATGCAGCATCGTTCTCACAAAATAAAAATCCCGTCCATCGAGACCCCCAACTGATGGTTCTAGAAGGCTGGCCCGAGCAGCTAATATCCGCGGCTTGGTCTCACAGCACTTGGCAAGACGCTGCTCCCCCTGGCTCCAATGACGTACCTGTATCGATATCTCGCACACTGCTCCACGCCCTACTCCACTGCCTTGTTCTATTGGTTGCCTTCAAGGTTATAAGGTGGACGTGGACAAAGGAATGTTCTGAGCCCAGTAACACCGCCCTCTTCAAACCAGATGCTACCAGAGGTAGTGCTCGTAACAAAAGACGTGAACACGGAGGTCAATCTTGTTATCTGTATAGCGGAATGTGCGCTCAACGGGTTCAGAGTGGACTTTGCAGCATTTCGACTGCCCAGAGGCCGCTCCTTGTACGTTCGAGCTCAAAGATAGGACCTGTTCCATATCATCCATCCCGATGGGGCGAGTATCAGAGCCGTTCACGTACGGCCGAGGTCTAACCATGACCTGACAGTGTGACGATGGGCATTTGTACCATGCCCTGGAATGAAAGGATCGAACTCAACTCTGCCTACAGAGGTGAAACGGGTATGCAGTTCAGCTCGGCTCAGTAAGATATTCCTCCATGTCATCTCCACATAACAAAAGTATTGATTGATGTACGAGCTTGCAGAATATGTCTTTCTTTCTCAACGGTATCCAACGTCTTCCTGCGTTACCCGGATTTCGTCTATTATTTCCCTTGGTGGAGTCCCACTCTCGTGGAACGGAAAGATGCCGTTGAGGTCAAGGAAACGGGTGCTAAAATTGACCTGAGTAGACACTCTTGGGGGGGGGGGAGAAGGTATGAGGATTGTAGGTGAACTCCTGCCTATATGGTAGCGTGTTTGTGAAGACGGTGACAGCGTCCAAGAAGACATCGTCATCATGATAGGTAGTTCGCCGCTCTCCCTCCGCGTGGTTAGTCTTATTTGGGTGTTTGCCGACTGCCGTGTGGCACAGGGAAGTATCATTTTCATGCACGCCAGGTGAGTGGGTAAAACACGCACTTGGGTTGTTGTTATTGACATTCATAATGTAAGGTTTTGGCGCTTGGACAAAATTGGCATGTGGCTGGATGAGATCCATATGTGCCCCGGTGAGAGTGTTTCTGATGCTCGACCCCATTCGCTTGCTTATCTCTTGGGAATGGTTCTTCAGGCTTTAGATAAGCCAGTGATATGGAACATGGTGAAGTCCAGCGACGTTGCGGTGGCTGATACGGAGACGACGTCAGATGCTGTTGATCCGGAGGAGTTAAGGCGGTCAGAGTGTACGAACGGACCCGAGGACGAACGGCGACTCCCACGCACAGGGGCATTACCTACGCTCTCGGGGGACGACTGGGGGGGTTGGGCAGGTCCGGGCGCAAGGGAGGGGGTTAGGTTAGCTGGCATGGGGAGGAGGTGAGGCGAGGGACGAACACATGCAGGAGAGTGCGGGGGTATGACGTGCATCAGATCAGTATCGGATCTGCGATAGGAAAAGAAGGCATAACTTGGGGAGGTATTTGAACTCCGCTTGAAGTCGAATATAACACGACTACGTCAGACGTCGTCATTCCTTCTCGCAAACCCTCTACTTTGGAAAAACAAGCGATTGCGCACGGGCCAGCGAAGACGAGCACGATAGTGCCCACAAAGTAGGGACTGAAACGCAAGTATCTGCGATCCCGAGCGAGCCCGAGCTGAACTGAATGTGTGTCCGACAGAGTAGGCTGTGTCGTCACTGGGAGTGTGCGTCACTTCTCCATCCTCTGTCGTCATAACCATCGTCATCGAATATGCCTGGATCCACCAACCCCGACTCCCCCTCGGCCGAGCAACACCATACGCACCGGCAATCCGTCCGGCAGACTCGCTCTGACTTTGATTTAGAGCCAAACCCCTTTGAGCAGTCCTTCTCCCGCCCCTCTCACATCCGCCACACCCCCGCATCCCGCCGCGACTCGGCCAGCCCCGCCTCTATACACTCATCCCGCGCCTCCCAGCCAGACAGACCCCCCTCGGCATCTTCCATATCTCATTCAAAGAATAATGATCCCGGCCGTTCTTCCCCACGCACCGTCCTCCCCCCCGTCGCTGCGATTGCCTCCCCCTCGGATCAAAGTTACAATTGGCAATTCTCCACCTCACTCGCCAACTCTCTCCGCGCCGGCCCCCTTTCCCCCGCAATGCTCGCCGGTCCACAGCAGGGCTCCGACGCAGCACCCCATCCCCATCTGCCTTTCGACCCGGCCTCATTCCGTACCGGCCTCACCCCCCGTACCGGCCTCACCCCCCGCACAGGTCTCACGCCCGGCACCGGTTTAACCCCCCTCGTCGGTGGCCCGGTCTCCTTCCCTCCTCCATCCCCGAACACCGCTGCGTTCCTTGCCCTCATGAACAACGGTGCCTCTGCAAATGCAAATGCAACCATCACTCCAAACACGCTGTCCGCGATACACGGCGTACTCAGTAACTCCTCTAACCAGTACCCTGCCGCGTCGCATGCCCCTGCCACGAGCTCCCATCTCTCTACATCAGTCACAGCGAATCAGGATAATGACGCTGCTTATATCAGCGCTAATAACGCAACGAGCACTGCCGCAAATGGCTTGTATCTCCTTTCACAAGCCCACCAGGAACTCACGAAACGTGAGGAAGCACAGGCACGTGCTAACGGCGCAGCAGCTGCGCCTGCAAATGGCCGTAGAGGGACCAAGCGCAAGTCTTACGACACAGGCAGCCCTCCCCCCATCGCACGCGCCGCAGCACCACCGACCACTCAGACGAAACGTACTCGGGCAAACACCGCAAACAGCGTGAGCACAGGCAGGGGTCGAGACTCGGGAGACGAAGAGGAGGAGGAAGAGGAGGATGAGGATGATGATGAGAGTGTTCCATCACATCAGCAACAGTCCCAAACCGCCAAGATTAAACAACAGAAAAAGCCAGAGACCGAGGAGGAAAAGCGCCGAAACTTTTTGGAACGCAACAGACAAGGTCCGAGTTTTCAAACATTGCACCCTGTAGTACTCTGATATCTATCCAGCTGCATTAAAATGTCGTCAACGGAAGAAAGCATGGCTAGCTTCCCTCCAGGCCAAAGTCGAATTTCTGACCACAGAAAACGAGCGGCTAACGTCTGCGCTCGTGTCCTCGCGAGAAGAAATTTCTCGCCTCTCAGCACTTGTTGGCACTGTAATCGGTCCTGGAGGGCCAACGGTGGGCCCTGGCGTCGTACCACCCAACGGGGTGGTGTCCAATGGACAGCCTGTTAGTATGAGCATGAGTATGGCTTCCAAGGGTGGAGCTGCTGGCGGCGCGACTACCACGCGAGCATCTTACGGGTACTGAGTCGCTAGCAGCAGCTCAACATCGAGTTGCCTTGTGCTCGTTGTATACGTCATTATTGGTGAGCAGATACAGTCCTGATCTTGACCGCAATTCACCTACGAATGATTCACCAGCTGAGGTGTCTATACACGAAAAATGCTATCTTCGTGCCGGCTTCGCTCGTGCCTGCAATTTCGTCCTCGGTCGCCATTCCCTCTGCCATACCGTTGTATCGTTACCCGGGCTATCGCACTGTGTTGGAAATGTTGCCCAGCATGACTCGTTTCATGTGCTCTCCTACCTGCAATGCAGAGGACGATGCTTGCGTGAGACCATATGTTCATCTTTCGCTTTCTCCTCTGCCATGCTATGTGTTTGCATGCTCTTGGATTCTACACCAAGTTCGAACATACGAAAAAGACGTGTACAGTATGTACGATACGACCAGCAGTATAATATCCATACGTTTCACACCATTTTTTTTTTTTTTTTCCCCGGTCGGCCATACCAGATGAAGCGATGAAACGACGTGGCGGGTCACACCCTTGTGTACGTACGGTATCCCGAGTTCGCCACGCACCCGCAGCATTGCGGATGGCAGGTCGTGGAATGCCGCATACACGCTGCTTCTTGCTTGACATCATACGACAACGTTCCGACGAAAATACACGGTCGTGGATTGAATGCTGCTAATACATACATGTCATGTACATACAACACGTTGCTTCGAGCTGGTTCCATTGCGTGACATCACGACATCGAGGTGAGATAGGCGTAATGTTCTACCGACCGGATCTGGGGTGGTCCAGTGACGTTGTCGTGACTGTATGCGCCTTCTGCCTGCTTGGCCACGTTCTGCTTGTATGCAACCAGCGCACACAGGGCGGCTATGGGGAGCAACCGTCAGAATGACACGCGTACGACCCAAACTAGCTCACCTCCAGCACCGCTGCCGTCCTTTGCCAGACCAATGTCTACACGACCCTCAACCTCGGAGCCGACCAGCGAACGCAGTGTTTCTCGCATCATGGACTCGAAGCGAGGATAAAACTCGACCAAACTAGGGCAGACGAAATCAATTCACCTCGATCATGGTCAAGTCAAGTAGGAAAGAACGAACCTTCCATCTACGCCGACGCCGATTCTCTTTCCTTCATCCCGCAAGGATCCCGGCGCATCACTCCCGGCGCAGCGAGCACGGCCAGTTTGTATCAAAACTGCAGCCACGGCACACGCGCTCAGACGCGCTGCCCGTGTGACGACGATCCCGCAGATTTTCCGGACAGCGTCCGCATCCGCCAGCGAGACTTGGGACGGATCGGTGAAACCGAGACGCTGTGCGACAACACCCCGTACGTGATTCAATTTTTCCTCGTCAGAGACCCCTGCGATGCCAGCCTGATCGGTAGCAAATCTCCCAATCCCCTGCCACGCTTCCTCGATCTCGCTCAATACCGCTGTATCAAGCCCCCATTGTTTATTTAGGGACGGGGTGCTATTTCCTCCGAACAGCAGTGGTTTTGGAGAAGCATCTATAAAGTTAAGAATAATGTTTCGTGCAATCTCTCCGAGGTACATTCCCGAAATGAACTTCTCGAATACTTGGAAGCGGGGATTAATAGATTCACGATCAAGCTTGTTATCATACGGCGTGGTCGGGAGGGCCGACCGCTGATGTATTGAACAGATCTTGACGTGAACAATCCTATAAGACAACGGGGACGGACATACCGTATTATTGAAAGCGCCCCATTCGGTGTTGACGATCATATAACCACCTTCTGCGACCGCTGGCGCATTTCCAAGTTTCGTGATATTGGCAACATCTTCCACGTACGCGCCGTTCGTCCCGGTACCGAAAATAGCGCCAAGAATGCACCCTCCTGACGCATACGCCCGCGATAGCAGCGCACCAACAGTCTGTAAATACCGAATATTGTTATCATCTCAAGGCGGTCACGTGAAGCACGAAATGGAGAAATCAGACCGAGTGGATACTGACGTCGTTCACGAGCGCAACGCATCTGACATGAATATGTTTCCTATCAAATGCATCCTGAAGGAGCTTGACAACGTCCTTCCCAATGGCATTTTTGGCTGAAAAACCTTTGGTCCAAGTCAGGAGTGTGCCGGAATCAAGGGCAGTTTGCTCTACGGGGAAAGAGAATGTGAGGGCGAGGGGGATATATGACGAATCGGAGTGATCTAGAAAGACTGCATCGTGGGATCCATTGGGAGAAAGGGACGGTGGGATCGCTGTGGAGGGTGAGCTGGAATCGGTGAGGAAAGTATCGACGGAGTCGGCGAGATAATCTTGGAGTGACCTGTCACAGGCTGCGGTAGAGAACATCAAACGGGCGTACCGAAAAGTGTGGTGACCTCTCCTGTCTTCAATGCCTCGGAGACTTTGTACTTCTGCTGACGGAGCGAGAAAGTCTTATTGCCATGCAAGGTTACCTCGCACACCCGACTAGGTTTTTCGTGCAGCAGGATTCATGAAAAGTTTGAGCATTGACGTACAGATTAGTGCCGCCTAAATCGAGGGCCAGAAAAGTCCTGTCGGGTTGCATGAGCACGGCATTTACAGGGGGGATGAGCGAGACGTACCCGGTCTCAGAACCATCTGGGACTGAGTTGACGAACGTCGGACTGAGGGATGTTAGTGCGAGATCGACTAGTAATTACGGCGAGTACATACATCATCGCCATGGGTTGACCATAGCTAGCAAGACCCTCGGCAGCCTCGCGAAGGAAGGTCTTGGTGATGTTTAAGACGGTATCGTCTGATACAGTGAACTGGGCGCGAACGGCATCCAGCACGTCCTGCTGGGACTGCGAATATAGTGCGGATATGTGCACCATGGCGTCTCGAACTTGGGAGAGAGAGAGAGAGCAGCGTATCACTAGCACTTGGGGTCTAGATATAGAGTGGTTATCGTCTAAATATTAACGGAGAGCCGTCTGGGATTTCAGATATCGCGACGCTTGCCGCGGCTTGCGTCGGGTGGGTCGGATGAATCGGATGAGTTGGATGGGTCGGGTGGGTCGAATCAGTCCGTATCGCTTATTTTGCCACATGTTTGTCCTCTTTCCCCGCTCTTCCCCTCAGTAGCACAGCGCATTTCCTATAAAAGTAATTGTATTATATCACATTTCTCAAATAAATAAATAATAAAAACATGAAAATAGTCTTGATCTGATAAGACAAGTGGTAATCAACTCCTGGTTACTCCGGTGGCTTATCGTGGCTTGAGATCCTTTTCCAGTTCTAGGAAAATTGCCGTATGTAGTTAGTTACCAGTACAAGTCTTGAATCCAGGGTGTATGAGTTCATTGCGGCAGAAAACAAGTGGCCTGTAGCATAAAAGCGCGATGATAGGCTCCTTCCAAAAACGGGCGACCCAAAACGTTACATAACTCCTGTACATCCAAGTAGAATTTTCGAGTTCAACCTCTCCTCATCCGAACGATGTCTCCTTCGCACTCTGGAAAGGGAAAAGATTCAGGCTCTGCACGTGTTCTTGGTTCAGGTGCATCCGGTGAGGCACCTGCATGTCTGAGTGGGCGTACAGCTTAATTGATGGGACAATTACGTGCAGGTGTCGCAGAGCTTTTGATATTCCACCCCGTGGATACAGTTGCCAAACGACTTATGAGCAACAAGGCCAAGGTGATGCCCACCTCCTCTATGCAATCCATCTCTCTCACCTGATGGTCCCACAATGATCACCCAGGTCTCGTTCTCAACACTCAACGGCATCATCTTCCGCGACTACGCCACAGCCCCTGTTGGCCGTAAATTTCTATCTCTGTTCCCTGGCCTTGGGTATGCAGCAGGATACAAGGTCACCCAACGCATATACAAGTTTGGTGGGCAGCCGTGGTTTAACGACATCATCTCGCGGAATTTCAAAGACCATTTCACGAGTGCGTTTGGTGAACGTAATGGAAAGATGGTGATGCAGGCCTGCGCTGGGAGGTACGTCGTCGTGTAAGCTTGTGCTACTCTTGGTCAAGCGCATGACGTCTTGTGGTACAGCTTGACAGGAATAGGCGAAGTGGTATGCCTTCACGACTTGTGGAGGCGTGTATGCTCTGACCACGTCATTTCTATCAATACAAGGTTCTTCTCCCTCTTGACGCGCTCAAAATCAAACGCCAAGTAAATCCGGAGGCATTCCGCGGACGCGGTGTTATCCGGATATTCTTGGAAGAGGGCACCACTCTCTATCGAGGCTGGGGCTGGACAATGGCCCGCAATGCCCCTGGCTCATTCGCGGTACGTTCCTTCAGCCTCTCCCCTGCTTCACTCGATGACATGACATCGCTCTCTAGCTCTTTGGTGGATCGGCTCTCACGAAGGAATACGTGCTTGGCGTGTCAGATTATTCTCGGGCTACGTGGACACAAAATTTTGTTGCTTCGGTTGCGGGTGCTGTTGCCTCGATCACAGTCGCTGCGCCACTCGATACTGTCAAGACGCGCATCCAAAACGCCAATTTTGAGCAAAAAGTGCCTGGATGGACGGTCGTAAGGGACCTGGTTCGCAATGAGGGCATCACGGCGTTCTTCAAGGGGTTGACACCAAAGGTACGCTAGGTCGCATGCGGTGGTACCTAGCTGACCCGGCTGTTCTTCGTACAACAGATTCTTGTCGTTGGTCCGAAGCTGGTCTTCAGTTATACCCTCGCTCAGTCGTTGATACCTTTCTTTGGCAAGTACGTCTAGAGCAGCTTGTGTGTGGGACCAATCTGCCAGTAGGAATGTCTGTTTAATGACGAACGACCAAAGATCCTAGAGTTTTACATAGATCCAGCGTTGGATATTTATACTGCATGTCCAGCTAATCCACCACTCACTCCATTACGTAATATCAAACTTCTTGACATGGCCATCGACGGCTTGATCATTCTCGACGCGTCAGGGTGCGTGTCTCGAGGCCCTGTAACCTCATAGATCACTCAGCGCCATTCAGAAGACCCGTCATCCAGTCTGGGTACACGTCTTTTCCCCCAGCATACCCGTTACTCCACATCGATACGTTAAACAACGAACTTTCCAAAACTTCTCGCGCTGACAGTGTGGATCCCGTCATTTATGTGCCTCCGGGAATCGGTGACTTTTCAGGCGGAAGTGCATGTTGTCATGTCGAAATGGGAGAGCTCCGCTTAATTGCAAGCATTTCTGGCGATGGTGAGGGGCCTACCATACAACCATTTCTCCTCAACCCCAACCCCCCTGCATCGTAGCCGATCCTCTAATTGCGTTCGCGTTCTTGCAAGCGTTCAGCGATATCCTATACGATTATTTCGGTACGGTAAGTTCGGCCACTCTCAAGGACAATTTCGACGTCGTATATCAGGTATGATGTCGTTCCACACGCTGTTGTCCCTTGTGATCTAGCTCGAGTAGCTCCTTGAAGAGACACTGGATTCTTCTGGATATCCTCTCACGACATCTCCAAATGCACTACGTGATATCGTTCTCCCTCCTTCGCTCCTCTCCAAACTCTTGGCGTCGCTCCCTGCAGCTCCTTCGTCCGGTCCGAATCGTCCCGGAGGTGTGCCGAAACGTCTCCGAAACTTCATTTTACCGCTCATTTGCTTGTGTTTTTTTACCCCTCAGGTTCCGGTGCATCCAATGCCCCGTCTGGTGCCTTTGCATCTCCCATACCATGGCGAAAACTCGGCGTTCGACACAATCACAATGAAATCCTCTTCGACGTCACTGAGGAAATGCGAGCCATCGTCGGACGGTTGGTCACTGTCATGACAGCCAATCGGTAGATCACTTACACTCTTCAGTAATGGGACTACACTCACGAGCAACGTGTATGGCAAGATCGAAGCGAATGCCAAGTTGACTGGTGGGCGTGCAAGTTTCTTCGTCAGCGGTACTAACAGCCGAGGCGATGGCGATGGCAGGCATGCCGGACTTGCTCCTGAGTTTCTCGAATCCGAACGTCATGACCGAGTGTGCCTTCCACCCATGCGTACGGCAAGTGCTGTCGGTTCATTGGTCCCGTACGATCCTGACAAGAGGACTCAAGACTCCAACGATGGATGCGCGAAAAGACACTGTCGTTTGTCCCACCCGATGGCAAATTCGTGCTCATGGAATTCCAATATGCGTTGCCGCATGGTGCATTAGCAGGAAACGTGCCAGTACCACTTGCTCTAAAACCAAATATTAGCGTGGGTGAATTCGGAGGTGCGCTTGCTATGTTCGTGTCATCATTCTGCAGAGCAACGCGATTTAGTGGCCCCCAGGCAATTTCACGGTCACTTTTAGCTCGAGGACGATGAAAATTATGGAAAATGTTCGAATAGAGCTTTACCTCGGCGAAAGCGCAACGGGGGCACAATGCACCATTTCGAGTGCCGGATCTGGTGTCGGCTCCGTTGGGGGTATCGAAGGCTCATGGATGTTTGAACCACGAAAACACGTGCGTGTATTCCTATCTCGCGATTTGAGCGCGGTCCTTACTCTCGATGTTAAGATACTTCGCTGGGAAATTCCGAGTATGCATTCGTCTGGTAGTTGGGTGCTTCGTGGCTCTTGGACCTGCAAGTACGCTTGTGCTCGTCGTCATCGTTTGGCCCGCTTTAATTATCTCTTATTCAGGGCGAAAACTCCACGACCGGCACACGCGTTTCAGATCCACTTTGAGGTCCCTTCGTACAGCTTCTCGTCTCTCAAGGTTGACCAGGTTCGTCTGTCAGGTGAGACATACAAGATGTACAAGGGCGTGCGGACAGTAAGTTGTGGTTTTATTGAATGGAGGTGGTAGCCCCATCATCCTTGTCGCTCGATATCTTGGGCTTCTGAGTGTCGTTTACGTTTGTGGTAGATGGCAGGTCTAGTTTGACTGTAAAAACTGGTAATGACGTTTTAAGAACGGTATAAACGCATTTCTGGTGAGTAGCGAATTATGGTGCCAGTCGTAGATAGTCTACATCAGCCCCCGCAACTCCACACACCACTCAAACCGCTGTCGTGGTAAAGGTCTTAAACCTTTTTACGACTTGACCCCAGTTGACAACCGCCCAAAACTCCTTGAGGTACTTTTCCTTGCCCCAAATCCCGTGATCAAGAAGCCAGCAGTGTTCATGTACACTGATGCAAAACAGGGGGTAGATATACTCCCCAAGCGTGGTGAAATCTTGCGAACCCTGTGGGCTGAGAGGGGACGGCGACGTAGTGACGGGGTCGTAGAGGGAGCGTGCGCGTGTCTGGTAGTCACGAGACAGCAGAGAGGTATGGAACGTCCGTGCCGGAGACGAAGGATCTGGCTGCGCGGAACTGTGCGGGACGCCAGAAACGGGTGACGACGCGGCGGATGCGCTGCTCGCCTCGAACGGCGATGCCCGACTCGACCTTGCGAGGCTCTCTGCAGGCGGTTTTTTCGACGGACCGCGTTCTCCGAGCACGGGTGTCGTGATTGGTTCGACGGTACCGGCGCCTGAACGGATGAGAAGGGTGCCTGCTGCAAACGTGGGCACAAAGGCAAGGTTGCGCTTCGCGTCGGTGACGAACCAGACGTATCCCGAACCTGCCATGCCGTTGACGGCGGCGGAGAAGAGGGAGCGTAGCGAGTCGAGACCACCAAATTGCTTTTGCACGGCGGTGCCAAAGTAGCTTGCGTCGATGAGCTTTTCGCCCGTATCTTCCGATGAGGGTCGCTAGGACATGTCAAGGTCAAGGGAGGGAAACGCGGTGAGCGAGGGACGGCGGCCTACCAGGCAGTTGAGAAAGAAGCTATTGTTGATGGCGTGGCTGGCGTATTTGAACATGACGGCCCTGTCTTGTGATCGCGCCGTGTCGAGAACGAGCTGCGCGACTGTCTTGCGCTTGTCTTCGACGTCTGGGGGGTCCGCGATTGTGGTGAGGATGGATGGAAATGCGCGACAAAGTGCTCACCGCGACATTCCTGGTTCAGACGGTCGAGCAGACCTTGTTGGTACTCGACGGCGACCATGTGGAGGGTCCGGGGAGACATGAAATTCCCGAGACCGTCTTCGATCTTGTACGGGAGTGCCATGCGCGTGTGCACATGCCGCCTGGATGGCCAAGGCGCTCTACACGACTTTTTGGCAGGTTTGGAGGCTGCCAGGGCGATGCGGAATGCGTTGGTGTTGATGCACATGACTGTGAGGATGACTTCCGTTTTGGGCCGTAGCTGCTAGTACCTCTCTCATTAGTACAAGGATGGCTGGCCCAAAAGCATCTCCGCGATCGCAAACGACCCTCTCGCACACGGTGTCTGCGCTCTGGAAGTCGTACCTACACAAAACCCCAGACCGTCTCAAGCTTATAGACGCATTCCTGGCGTTCATCGTGCTCTCTGGCGTAATCCAGTTCGTGTACTGCGTGCTCGTCACCAACTTTCCGTTTAATGCCTTTTTGGCCGGGTATGCCTATGTCGTTGGTCGCATGCGTTGGCTCACCGGGAATGTAGATTCGCGAGCTCAGTCGGACAGTTTGTCCTCACCGCGTCGCTCCGTACGCAGGTCAACCCCGAGAACCGTGCCGAGTTCAAGGAGGTGTCGCCCGAGAGGTTTGTTCTCCCATTCATCCTCGTCATACATACTCAGTGCGGACATGCAGAGCATTTGCGGACTTTGCGCTGGGTTCCATCGTGCTCCACTTTTTCGTGTTCAACTTTTTGGGATGAACTAGTCCCACAGGGTCGTCGTGTGTACCAAGAAAATTAGATATAGTACAAGAGGTGAATACGTGTCCTTGGGATGAGTGGGTGATATGGGCCATGAAGTGACTACTGCTTGCGTTCAAAAGAGTTGGAGCGCTGCGAGGAGGATTAGCGGGTTACTTTGACGAACGACGAGCGGGCTCACCCCAAATATGACTATGGCAAAGTCGAAAGCGTATTCGCCTGGTGCGCGTGTTAGGCAACCGGGGGTGTGAAAGGCGAGACGCACCAATCTCGAGATATGTCCGTAGCAGTTCTGTAGGTCGATCAGACAGAGCTGGACAAGCAACGATGCTACTCACGCCGGACGTCCTTGTTAGGTACTCGGGATAGCGCAGGCCTGGGATGGGGGGTGGGATGGATCCAAAGGCTGGCGACAAAGAACATAACATACGTGAGGCCTGTGGTGCGCTGGATGCCAGCAAGGAAAGCACTGAAGAGGAGCGCGTCAATGGCGAGATGAAATAGACTGCCAAACATGATGCAGCGAGTCGATGGACAAGGGATCCTGGAGCTTCCCACGCTGATCAAAAAGCATACATTCGACGGGGGGGCTACAACCAACTACGATACTGCAACAACTTCAGTGACGCCTTCACCGTATTCTCCTTTTCTTCCTTGATCACAGCGGCAAATGCCCTGAATTGCGGCGTCCCAGCCCCTCCTACAAGCAACGTTAGCACGGAGGACCAGACTTTACGAGACGATTCTGACGTTGAAGTAGGAAGGCGGCGCTCTCGCTCGTGATGACGTGTCCCCCGACTTGGCGAATGTATGCGAGCGCGATGGGAACCTCTTCCTTGTTGGCACTGGACACGCCGTCCGCAAGGACATAGACGTCATATCCGCCTTGAACGAGATCGAGCGCAGTTTGGAGGACACAGATGTGTGACTGCTGGCGTCAGCGAAAGCGACAAGAAAGCTCGGGCAACTGACCTCGATACCGAACAGGACGACGGAGGTGACGTGTGGACGTTCTCGCAACAACGTCTTGACCTCGGGGACCATCATAGAAAAAAGGGACTTTTCGATCGTCGCAACGTGCAAGTCAGCCAGGCCCTGCAAGTCGATTCCCGGCACAGTGGATCCGAACACTGCGTTATGCATGGGAAGCGAGATGATGAGGGACATGCAGCAGGGCGTGGGGGCAGTCATTACCTCTTGAATTCTGCTCCGTAGCGATGACGGGTATGCCGAGGACCTAATGGCGATGCAGGGATGATCGATGACCACGGGTGAGTAGACACGCGTACCTTGGCGAGCTTGAGCATCTTGTTGCAGGTCAAGACGAGCTCATCGAAGCCATAGACGGCGGTACCTTTGTCGCCGAAGTGGGTACTCGTCGTCGAAGTGGTGCAGCGAGTGCTTACTGAAGCGGGTCTGCACGTCGCAGAGGAAGAAGAGCGTGTGTGCCGGGTCGAGCATGAGAGTGATCAAGGTGCACGTCACGTCGGAGTTTGAAGCGAGTCTATTTCCCCCAGTTCTGTTCTGTATCGTTGACCCGTTGCCAACTACGCTCTCTTCCAACCCCACACTCCTTTTCCTATATCATGGACGTCCAGGATGCGGACGCGGCTGCCAGACAAAGAGTAACCCTTTTCTCGCCCTTCAACCACTTTCACCTTGTCCTCATCCTACCTACAGTTCCACTCCTTCAAGATGGGCGGCGGTGCGCCCCCACAGAGCCTCCATACCTTTGCTAGGCATGCTCACGGTCGATCTCGCTCTCGAAACAATTCCATCTCCTCTTTTCCGCTTTCTGCCTCGGCTCCTTCTCTCTCTCCTTCCGTATCCGACCCTTCCTCGCTCAACGCCAACCCATCTCTGAACCCCCCTTCCAAACGCCCCACTTCCCACCACCACCGTCGCTCTTCCGTTTCGACACGCCGCGAGTCCGCGGAACTGATGGGCGTATCCCTCCCAGAGCTCCCCCCAGCTCATTCAGACGACAACATCAACCTGGGCGACAAGGACTCCATCCGTCGCAGAGCACTCTGGGCACTCGAGGGAAGACCAGACCTTGCCTTCTCCAAAGTCGAGATTCCCGATATCCCTTTACCTGATACCACAAAGCCCTCCGAGTTTCGTGCGTCGTCTCCTCCCTTTGTTTCCTATCCGCTCTTACGTTCGTTCTAGCCACCAAACCTTCATTCCCACCCAGTTCTGGCTTGAATGGAATCAACACTTTTACTGGCAAGCGCGATTCGTTTGGAAAGATGTTTGGGTCCACATCGGCCTCAAAGGACCAGCTTGGCACTCTTGTCGAGGAAGAAGAAGAGGAGGAGGACAAGGGGGATAGTCGCTCCTCTGCCAACATCGAGCAACGCAAAGAGGCCACTGCTCCCCCTGTAAAGATCACCTCTCGACATCGTCCCGCTAGTCTCAATCTCCGTCCCTTGTCACTCGTACAGGGAAACGGCGTGAGCCCTGTTTCATGCACCCCGTCCGACACAACTCACACTCCGGGGAACCGTCTGCACAGCCGAAAGCTTTTCACTCTAGATGACATCATCGTCAGTCTGCCATCCAGTCACAAGAACACTTTTGTCCGCCAGGCGCACGCCTCAAAGCACTTCTCGTACACCTGCAGTGATAGTGCGTCCGCCCCGTGCGACCTCGACAGAAAGAGGCGTAGCAGCATTTCTTACAAGCGCTCTGCCGATTCGGTCCCTCGAGACATGTGCCCTTTGCCAACTCCTGAGATGACTCCAATTGAGCGCAGGTTTTCGTTGGCAGGCGATCAAGAAAGCCTTGTCGAACAACCCCTCTCTGTCGCAGACCAGCATTTTTTATTTAGATCCCACCATGTGCTCCTCTCTCGCATCACTGAATTGGAGCGTACCCTGAGAAATCAGGCTTCTCGTTCACTTCACATTCCATACGCTTCAGACGCTTCTGTGGCAGCCTCCGAGCCAAGCGACGAAATGTTGCAGCTCATTTCAGATCTCAAAGCCGAGCGCGATGAATTGAGGCGGGACGTGGATGGATGGAGACAGCGCGTCGCAGATGCCGACAAGCAGGCCAGTATGCTTGCCAAGAGGATCGAGTCGGAGAGGAGGGAGGCCTGGGTTGCTCGCAGTCGTCTCGGCTTGTTGGACGTGGAAAAGTCTGGCTTGGAAAAATCTCTGGAAGTCAAGGTTGCTGAGCTCTCCCAATCCATGACTGAAAACGAGGTCCTCAAGCGTGAGCGTGACGGAATGAGGGATGAAATCATGAAACTCAATGCTCGTCTCAAGGATGCTGATGCAGCTGTCGACGAGTGCACACATCTTCGCGGTGCACTCGAGCAGGAGCGCACACGCCGCAAAGATCTCGAGAAACTTTTGGACGACGCTGGCCTCCTGAACACACCAAAACTTCCTCATGCGGCCAACGGGTCTTGGAGACGGCCACCTTTCCCTAGACCAGCTAGTACACGTCCCCGTGGCCTTGGTTTTCAGTCTGTTGACTCTGAAAGCTCCACCACAGATGTTGAATCAGCGGATGATAGTTTTACAAAAGCCGAATTCACTTTGGATGCAGTCGCGGAAGAGGAAGTCTCTGACGAGGACAATGGCCTAGCTGGATATGAAGATGAAGAAGATTCCGATCTCAGTTTCTCTAGTCCGGGTGGTTCATCCATTGGTTCGGCGGACGATCTTGATACCAAATCCAAAGCACCTACTGCAGAGACCGACAACCAACCTATCAGCTCTTCTGTACCTGTCCAGTTGATTCACGAATCCCGTGCGTCGCTCTCGAAAACTTGGACCTTCCCCAGAGGAAAGAATACTACTCCAGCCAAGCAAGACGATGAGGTTGACCGCTTTTTCGGATGCTTGGATGATGTTGACAAGAGCCCACCCCACTCCGAGGAAATGAACCAGAGCGCCTTTGCATCCGCGTTTGGATCCATGTCTGATGACGACGAGTTGCCACCGTTCGTCCTTCCCTCCGACGTTGGTGTCGTGGTGGATTCTACGTCATCCAGGAGTCTTGATGCTGTGCCTGAAGGGGATGAAGAAGACAGTGTTGCAGACGCCGAAGATGATGATTTGGTCGGCGAGGAAGTTGATGGCGGAATACGGTTTACCTTCCATGCCCCACCTGTCATCCGTGTGACGCCTCCTCCCGAAGTCTGCCCAACACCGCCTCCCGAGATCCGAATTATTCCCCCTATGGAGACTCTGACGACACCCGCTGTACGCCCTCGTGCGGACGAATCCTTATCCATGTCAGAGATGGTTGAAGATGACGAAGATGAGAGTCCCTTGGCCTTTGTGTTTCCTCCCAAAGTCCAGCCTAGGCGAGTTGAACGCGTGACCTCACCCCCACGTTCGTCGCCACCTACATCTAGTGTTGGGTCGCCCCAGAGCAGTAGGAACGGCAGTCCACCGTCATCAATTCCTCGGGCAATTTCGCTGCGGTCCATGTCTCCCAAGACACCATCCATCGTGTTCACGCCGACCAAGAATGTATCTGGCCGCTTCACGGCACCAATGGGCTACTCGACACCTCCGTCGAAGAAGGCACCATCGTCGACTCCTCAGTCGGTGGCTTCGCCCAAGTTCTACGCCACGCCCATGAACGCGCAGACGTCGGTCTCATCGAAGCGGAGTCAGTCAAGCACCCCAAATGGTTCGACTTCTAAGCCCCATTCCAAATTGTATATGAGTACGCTCGACTTATTTATTTCTTGTGCTTCACAGCCAACGATTCCATGTCCGATCTCAGATGCTCCAGTTCCATGCAAAATGGCGGCGGCGCCACGTCGTCAGTGACTTGTTCCGACCATCCCGACCCACCATCATCAAGTTTTTGTGAATATTCTCATGCTCAAGACAGTTCATCATCGTTATCTTCTATTATGTCCAATCCGCTTGCGGCACGATCACCTTTCCAGAAACTATCGCATTTCATCTCATTTTCGTGGACGCCAGGTGGGATTGCGGCTGCGTCATATATTGTTCCCAGCAACTCGGGCGGTCCAAGTGTGGAAGCAACGGCCACTGCTACCTCGCGGTCAAATGATCCAACTCGCCCGGGCCAGCGGAGATTTGTCTCGAAGGCTAAGCAGTTGGAAAGGCTGAGGAGCATATTCAGTTTGGAGAAGAAAAACGGGATAATGCCGTGTTCCGTGGTCGGCGCTTGCAGGGGCTGCAGCGCGGACAACGTTTACTTGTGACGTGAGTGCCCTTGTCGGTTGCGTATGTCTGCATGCAGCATATTGTTGTCCATCCAGAGCATGTCCTTTTTCTCTGCCACTTGCAAACTATGCTCCTATGCCTCCCCTTCTCTTGCTGACCACATTATGATGTGCCAACATTGTTGTCTCTGTACTCTATATCACTTGCGTTTCGAAAAAGAAAAACAGGCGTTCACAGGACATTTTGTTCATGCCCATAACTTTTGTTGATTTAATCTACATGGCTTGTCATTGGAATTGGGTCGGAGAATTCCGGCAGTGAATGTGACTGTGAGAGCTTTGACCAGTTGCATCGTCAACCAGACACATTACTCGTATTCACCGTCCAACATGGGTAGCAAAGCTGCAAGGCAGTTCATGCGAAACTGGTACGCCGTCGAGGTATATATATATATATATATTTCCTTTTCCCCTGGCCCCGGAATCTCATGAGACCTACGTTTATGCAGGCAATACCGCTGTATGCACACTCTTGATGTTTGATCACACCTTGCGCGCTAATGTCGACGTTAGTTATGCAGTCATCGGATTGGCCGTCGGTGGCGCCGGCTGGTATTTGGCACGTCTTGCCCAAGGACCTTCAGGTAAGCTCCCCCCTCCACACTTTTGTTCTATACCTGACCATCGAGCCAAATAAAAGTGGTCTGGTCGAGAAGCAACCCCACCCCCTGGAACTCTGTCAAGCCCGATGAGAATACCAAGCTGATGGATCCCGCTGGGAGATTTTCAAAGAGGTTTGCCGTCTTGCCTTGTCTCGAGCTGGCAAATGTTGATTCGCCTCGATGCCCTTAGCTGGACGCGGGACAAGCTATAATAAACAGTTTTTTGACCACATGTTTCGTTTGTGCGGTAGACGTGCCAATTACAATTTCTTTTACCACCTGACGGTGTGAACGCGAGCGGTTCCTTCGTCTCGTCCCATGTGATCTGCTACAAAACAGGACCATCTATCCCTTGCCAGTGCTAGACTCGAAATCATGGTTGAACGACTAGATGCGCCTCAGCCAACCTTTTCTCTTCCACCGCTAGCAGACATCCCTGACGAGAACGTTGACAAGGCGGACGATGCAAGGCGTATTGTAAATCCCCAATTGCTTGTCATGTACGTGGGTTGACGCTGCCGCTTCAGACGACCCTCTTCGGGCCTGCCGATGCCACGCTCAACATCCCCGCTGTCGTATTCGGTGCTGCCTCGTTCTCGGCCTTTTACAACGATGACGATCACGTTCGGGGCATCACTCCGCTCAGGACCACGAGGCTCGCGCTGAGGTGCGTCTGCGCATCCACCTTGCGATCTGGCGCGCTGTTGTAGATCCGGTGTGATCACGCTGGCACAGGTATGGCATCCGAGCCTTTGATACGGCCCCGCTGTACGGACCATCTGAGATCGTGCTGGGGAACGCCCTCAAGGCGCTCGAGAACGAGTTTCCCCGCACGTCCTATCAGATCGTGCGTGTTTCGACGCTTCTAGGGTCACGTTCAACGCCTCTAACACACGCACGCAGTTTTCGAAATGCGGTCGGTTCGGCGACACGCGGGACGCATTCGACTATACACCGCGCGGCGTCCGCGCAAGCGTCGAGCGCAGCCTCACGCGTCTGCACACGACGTACCTCGATACCGTTTACGTGCACGACGTCGAGTTCATCGCCGTCCCCAAAGCGCCGCGGAGGTCGGGCGATCATCGTGCCGCGCTCGGCGCCGAGGCGGACGCCTATGGGCTGGGCGAGCGATGCGAGGCGGTCGTGTGCGGGGAGGGCGACCGGGAGGTGCTTGGCGCCGTTGCGGAGCTGAGGCGGTTGCAAGATGTAGGCGTCGTCAGACGGGTGGGGATCAGTGGTGCGTCCTCGCGCTGGACGCCTTTCAAAACAAACGAACTGAAATAAGACGCACGCAGGGTACCCCTTGCCGACGCTGCTCCGGCTTGCGATCCTGGTCAAGCACACAGCGCCATACAAGCCGCTGGACGTCGTCATGTCGTATTGCCATCTCAACCTCCAGAACCGAACGCTGCAGGACTTTAAGGCGGCGTTTGAGCGACGGGCTGGGGTCAAGCACGTTCTGACGGCGTCCCCGCTCAGTATGCGGCTTCTCACGTCTAACCCGCCCGCTTGGCACCCGGCCTCGGAGAACGTCAGGGTGGCCGTCAAGCGGGCTGTTCAGGTGGCCAAGCTGCCTGACGACGAAGGCGGTCTGCCCGAGCTCGCTTTGGAGTATGCATTCCAAAAGGCGAGGGAAGTGGGCATACCAACCGTAGTGGGGCTTGGCTCGCTCAAGGACGTGCATGAAAACGCGCGGATATGGTACACTGTAGACAGACAAGGTCTTGGAGACAACGAAGGGTGGAAGCAGCGCGTTCAGAAGGTGATGGGTGTGTTTGAAGAAGGGGGATTACTAGACTATTCTTGGAGAACCCCCACGTTCTCTGATTGAACTGCTGGACAAAGCAATAAGCATAAAGAAACGAGGTTTCTGTATTACATTTACAAGGGCAGTGGTAGCATAAACGAGAAATCGACCATCCGTTGTCCAACGAGATTTCACCGGGTTCTGATGATTCCAGCGTTGACGAGTTTAATGATCTTGTCACGTATGACAGGATTCTTCATGTGATCCTGCAATGCACCAGGGTTGGACTGCGCTTGCTGCAAGATCTGCTGCATCACGGGGTCACCCATGATTCCCTGCGTAAAGCTTGGTGAGTTATGTAGTCAACATCGACCGTGCCAACGGGACATACGGCGACCTCTGGGTCTTTCATCGCTCGTTCAAGCGTCTGCTCCTCTGTCTCCCCTGCACGTTGACTAAAGAGTGCCTGTTGTGTCTTGATCTCCTGCGCCTGAATCTCGGTGGTGTGCGCATTTGCAGTATCGGCTGACGATGCGGCCTGTAGGGCCTCGAGCGCCTTGCTATACTCGCGCATCGCGTGCAGGACCGAGGCTTTACGAATGTGGCCTTTGACTGTGCTCTAGGATCAGTCAACGTCCTCTTATCGTCAGAGGTCACGCACCAAAGGAAGGGTCAACTTTAATAGCTTCGTTGGCATCTTTGAGCGCCTCGGCAAGGGCCATGAGCTTCATGTATGCTGCGGCACGATTGTTGTAACCCCGAGCGTCTGAGGGGTCGCGCTTGATACTCTCCGTGTATAGCTTGACGGCGCCTGCAAAGTCGCCCGCCTTGAATGTTACGTTGCCCTCCTCACGAGCAGTAGCAGCCTTGACTGGGTCAATGTAAGCCTTGTGTTCTGCCTCCGCGATCGCCTTTTCGGTCGCCTGGAGCTTGCCAAGGATGGCAGCATCACGGTGTTCGGCAAGCGACTTTTGGAAATACTTTTTGGCAGAAACAAGGTCGCCCTTTTGCGAGTAGGCCGAGCCGATGCGTCCGAGAGCCTTTGCAAGGAGCTTGAAGTCCGCATGGTACTGTGAGGTGCATCAGCACGACAAACTCTGTTTAAAACGATGAGAACGTACACTTCGCCCTTCCTCGACTGCCTTTTCGCACGTCTCGATGCACTTGTCGTACTCTTCTTGTTCAAAGTACACAGCACCAAGGTTAGTTAGGAAAGTGACGTCCTTTGGCCAGATATCCCACGCCTTTGAGAATGCAGCAGCTGCCTCGTCGAATCGTCGTTGTTTATAGTGCTCAGAACCCTTTTCTTTTTCAGAGAGTGCATCAGCCTTGGCTTTCGCCTCCTCCGCGTCCTCTTCCGACATCTCGACATCCTTTTCGGGTTTGGGTTCGGGTGGTGGTGGAGGGGGCTTGGTGTTGGAGGCGGAAGAGGAGGGGGTCGACTGAGCACGAAGAGGAGATGGAGCAGAGGGTGGAGCAGGGGTCTTGCGGAGACCGGGTGGAAGATCATCTGATCCCTCTTCGCGGGAGAAGCCTTGCAAGTCGATATTCAGTGCAACCCCAATGACGTCGATCATTCTTGGATCGGAACTCAGAGCACTGGAGAGATATTAGAGTCGATGTGCAAGATTGATACAAGTGCGGTCTTACGATTCTGCGAGCCTGGGGTTTTGCTGCATCAATTGAAGCTACAGACGACAATCGATCCCAATGTTACGGTCCCTTCAATTTGGCCACATACCTTCTGAACGAATGCAGGATCCGCGAGATGATTTTGCGTGCGGGGGTTCGTTGCAAGCTTCCCGATGAGATTGGGATCTTGGAATAACTTTGCAAGTCCCAGGTCGGGGCCTGCACTGGCATCCTTGGCTTTACGGTGATCAATCTTCGGCCATGATCAAGGTTACCTTAAGCGAACCTTGTGCATCCTTTACTTCCTGAAGGCCTTTGCGGAGAGCAGGGCTGTCCTCCAATTGTATACCCTTCTCGTATGCAGCAATGGCTTCGTCATATCGGTGAGCTCCGTGTAAGGCGGCGCCCTTCCTCGCATAGCCCTTTCCCCAAGATGGGTTGAGAGTGATGCACTGGAATACTGTTTAGCGGAGAGCACCGGTGGAACGGGAATGATTAGGGGGACCTTTTCAGCATCTGCGAGCGCTGTGCTCCATAGCTTCTTTCCAGCGTTTGCTGCACTCCGGTTGGAGTATAGGACGTGATTGCTAGAGTCGATAGCTATGGCAGCTGTGAAGAGTTCGATGGCCTTGTCATAATCTTTGGCGGCGAATGCCTTGTTGCCTTGATCTTTGAGGGCGTTTGCCTATGACGAGTGTGACATCGTAGGTGGTACCATGCAAGTGGAGTAAACTCACGTCGGCCATTATAACTGTGCCAGTAGTAGGGCGAAGAGGTGTGCCAGGGTATATGTTGACTCGATATATATCTCCTCCTTTGCGCGGGGTCAAACAAGCAGAACTTTCTCGAAACTTCGGACCTAAAGGATCACTTTATGTGGTGGGTAATCTCTATCTTCATGCCGTCGTTGATCAGACCAGACTAGCGGACCAGAACCGTCTGAACTTGACGTCTTTGCGCACTGATGGAGTCCTGTCAGTCTCCGAGCTTGGTCTCAAGTTCGTCCTCAGGCCCGTCTGGCGAATTGGCGAGCTACTAGTACGTGATCCTGCTACTTTTTCAGGCAACTTGGAGCCAGGCCTAGGCTCCAACCTCCCTGGAGGGATGGGTGCAACTGGATAACCAAGACGCGCCTGGGTCAGTGAAAGGTCCGGTACATAGTTATCTGCTTTGAAGTCTGCACGTCGTCTAGTCGATGTGCCTGACACCCTTACCCGAACTGCCCCATGGATCAGAAATCAGGGACAACTCTGCTTAATATCCATGCATTGACGCGCAATCCTTCTCTCCCTTCCCTCCACTGACCATATGCTCACCCGCTATCCAGACAACCGCAGAGACAGCTATGCAACGACCGACTTTGAGTCGGTCCACTTCAAGCCAAAACAAACCACGGGTCCCGAGTTCTATGACCGCAGCAATCTTTCTCGCAGGATTGGCCTCGTGGGTGTCGGTGTTGCCGCATTGTTTGGCTGGCTCTGCATCTTCGCGGGTTTCATGATATTTCTATCCAAAAACACAATTTCTTCTGGCGTTGTGGTCATTTCTCTTCGGAAGGGCTGGCAGAAGGAGCTTCTTTGCCTTGGGCTGAACCTGGTGGTCACAGCTTGTACAGAAACGATCGGTTTTGTTCATGGGATTGCTTTGCGTTCTGCCCTGGCATCTCAACAGCAACTACGTTTTAACACCAACCTTCGCCTGCTTTCAGCTGCCACCGGCTGGTTCAACCCAAATGGCACGTTGTGCAATATCGTGATGGCGATCCTTTTGATCGTGTCCTACAGCTCAAGTTTGCTAGTGGCCTTGTCTGTGGACTTGGGCTCATCGAGTGGTGTCAAAGACGCTGAACTTGCCATCTGCGTTAGTGAAGTCCCGCTTATTGTTATGGGAGTCTCCCTCCTATTGCAAGCGGTCATCGCCCTCGCCAGTGCTCGGTCTGCCGATATCTTGACCTGGAGTTCATCGCCTTTTGATATTACTGCCGCTCTCGTGCATCATGCCCAGATCCTTCCGGAACCAGCACAGTGTATGCGCAGCGTTGGCGACCACGCGCGGGGGCCGGTGGCCCCATCCCCAAAACAGCCGTCTGCGTGGCGCGCACACTCGAGTGTTGCAAGGGTCGTCATGACCCTTTGGATGCTTGTCCTCATGTGCATTGTTTGGGGTATCATCATCGTGGATCTCTCCGATCACAACATATCTCATGCTTTGAAATCGTGGTCGTTCTTCCCGCAACCACAGTCCCACGTTATCGCCTATTCTATCCCCATTGCAGGTGGAGTGTATTGGTATTGGCTCCTGTACTACTTCAATATGGCGGCCATACAAGGACCTTTGACGTTGGCGCTCCACTGCTCTGAGCTCGTCATCAACGTCATTCGGGATGAGAAGGTGTGGAGGAAGGCGACGACGACGAGGGGTACTACGATTTCCTCGCATCCTTTGGCTCTCGTCTTTGGGAGCACACTGAATATGGGCTTGCTTGTGTTGAAGCCTCTACTACGTATGTTGACCGTTTTGCTACCTTTTCTTCTGTTTGATCACGATCACAGATTGGATGCTTGGACTTGCTATCAGTTTAGCCGGGACGGCAGAGCAAGGCTACCTCACAGCCATCGCCGTGAGCATGTGGCCGTTCCAGGTTGGCACTCTCGGCCACGCTCATTGTCACGTTCGCTCACTTCATTTACTTTCTAGATTCTCAATTATTCTGTGTCGCTCTTTATTTTCTCTCTCACGATCACTGGGATAGTTTTGTACCGGCCAAAGGGACCACAGCCCGCTGCTTATGGGCATATTCAGACGCTTGCAAATTTGATAGACGAGTGGTCACCCACCATGTGGTGGGGGCACAAAGACAAAGGGTTTCCCTTTTATCATGCCGGTGAGTGTCCTCTCGAGTCCTGGATGCTCGTGTCGTTGATGAGTTTCCAGGAACGAGCGACAGTCGTCTGCCCGATGTGAACATGAATGCGTTGTACGCCTGAATGGTGGACTCGTTCGGATATATCACACTGTCATCTCTCGTTCAGTCACATTTCTGATTGGCATTTTCAAAGGACTGCGATCGCAGATACGGTACCCGTACACACTTCCATTGGCTTTTCATGTACTGTGATCTATACTAATTTGTCGAGGGCTGGAGCATTCGTCTTCTTTCCTTAAAGTTTTTAGTTGCTTGGGCAAATTTCTTACCGCCCTCGATCGCGATCGAGCCAGAAGCTCAGCTCAGCTCCGCCCGATGGTACACTCGATTAGTGCCACAGTGAATGGACCTGTTCGCCTTTGAAATCACTCCGTCATCGAACGAACGTGCTTGCATATTATTAGCGGCGACAACAACACACCCAGCGGAAAACGTGGCAGCTCTGGGAACGCTCTTGCTGTCAGATGATGGAACGGAGCGAGTGGCTAGAAACGTCGTCGGTACGTTTGATCTCCCTCTTCCCCCCTCTTCCTCCAATAGTACTAGCGGAACGTCGAACGGGGGGTTCTTGAAATTTCCGGACTGAGCCGGATCTCGAGGCGTCGAAGCCGCTGATCGGACTTGAATTTTTTTTTTTTTTCTTTCTTCGTATTCCTTTCCTCGAGTAGTTGGCTCCGGGATATTCGCGGTAGATTTGACCATGCCGAACGTACGTCTCGAGAGGCATGGCATGCCCGAGTCCGTTCCCCTGAGAGAGTAGATCTGAGGGCATGCCGCCCGAGGAAACAAGGCGGCGTGTGGCTACATGCACCACGTGGGTACTGTGAGAATTGAAGGGGACGGGCATCCTTTGCTCGTATTGTGAAAAATATTCCCTCTCCCAGCATAATTGATGAGTGCGGTCAGACCACTGCACGACACACGATGCAGTGATCTCTGGGATTCGGAGGAAGGGCACTGACTCCCATTCCCAGATGGGCTGAAACGCCGTCGAATGGGCGAGCAGGCACACCCGTTTTGGTAGGTGTTGCTGGAACGTTCATATCCGAAGTGGTTCAAAACATGCAGCAACGTTACACAACGGTGTCAAATTTGTTGCATGACGACCTCGAAGCCAGTTTGGCTCGAGCGCGATCGAGGGCGGTTATCGGTGGAAGAATGGTCGGGTCGGGCTTGTTGACGACAAGAATTCGGTATGCCGGTCAGTTTCCATGACCATCATTTCCGCCACGTCCATGAGGGCGTGTTTGGGCCTGGTGTCTGCGGGGAAAGACCACTTTGGGCATCTTGGATTCTTTGATGAAGAGAGAGACGCAGATGTTGGTCATGCGCCGTGGTCATCGATGTGCGCGTCGGGAAATGACATTGAGACGTGCGAGGGGCTCATCTCCGCCAAAGGAGCGAGGACTTTTTTTTTTTTTTTTTTTTTTTTTTTTTTTTTTTTTCGAGTAGGCGAATATCGCTGTGGACGATCAAGATATCCGGGAAACGGGACCGGTATCACGTGATGAGTCTACCTAGGCACAAGGGGTTAGGGTTTGAAATAAATAAAACGCAAAACGTTTTTGGTTTTTCCTCCGTCGGCCAGGGGCATCAATCCATCCATGCCAGACGACGCCAACACCAACGCCGACCCTTCCTCTTCCTCCCCCGCCGTACAACGTTCAAAACAGCAGCGCGCTACGACATCCGCCTCCGTTCGCTCACGAACAAGCCCTCCACCAGGCGAGCACGACCCCCGGCCACCCACAAAGCGCGCTCGTAAAGCCATCAACTGTGAGCCTTGCAGAAACAGCAAGCTCAAATGCGACAGGTACGTCCCGACATCCTCCCCGCCCTTCTCACCAGCCCTCACCATCTCCAGAAACCGCCCTTGCTCCAGCTGTGTCCTCAGAGGTATCTCTCTCCATTTTCCTTCTCTTCTATCCTTACCCCCATTAGGAACTATCGCACTTTGCTACCAGGACGCCAAAGGTCACGAGTCTGACCTCCACCTCCGTGATGACCAGTGTGTCCTCTCCTCCCCTCTTCCTCTCCCCCGCTTACACCCTGAGCACAGCAATGCCAGCAGAGTCGACCCTATGCAAGAGATCACCCGTCTCAAGCACTCCGTCTCCCTCCTCGAAACCTACATCCTGGCAAATCACCGTCACGGCGCTCCCCTTTCTTCACATCTCAAACACCCTCTCGACAATCCCGCCTTCCCCGTCCCAAAGAAGGAACCCGTGGATACAGATGTCCTCGAAAAGGACAGCGTTCCTGGGATGCTTGGCAGCCATGGTCACGGCGGCTTTTACACCGGCGCTACTTCTACCGTCACTCATCTCACTCTGGTACTTCTCTTCTCCCCCCCCCCCCCTTTCCCTTGCTAACCCCCTCTAGAACTCGAGACAGTCTGACGAGACAGACCGTCAGCCCAGCCCACTTGACGAGATCGTCACCACGAATGAATACGACAGAGATCTCCTCGCTCTTCTTCCTCCCCTTGAGACGATAGACGGTCTTGTCTCCTACTACTTCGAATACTGTAACTGGATCTATCGCCATGTTAACCAACCCGCCTTCCTCAATGCCTGGTCCCGCTACAAGACAGGCACTAATGCAGATCGTATCGTCCTCGCCACTGTCTGCATGATCATGGCCATTGCCGTGCATTACCTTCCACCAGGTGACCGCCTCGTGGCGCAGTTGGGTGACTCCCTCGAGGACATTTGTCACAAATTTTACGATGTCATGCGTTCCGCCCTCGACCGCCATAGAGCTGAACACAAAACCTACAGCCTCGAACTCGTCGAATGTTTGCTCATTCGCTGTCATTATCTTACCCTCGTCAAAACTGACAGCGAAGAAATTTGGACTGTCCGAGGAGAGCTTATCAGTATCGGTATGGCCATGGGCTTACATCGTGATCCCTGTAAATGGCGGATGTCTAAAGAACATTCCGAGAGAAGGCGCTGGGCCTGGTGGCACATCATCCTCCTTGAAAGGTTTGCACCCTGCACTTTTTTTGTCTTCCCTGCCTACCTTGTTTGCAGGTGGCAGGCATTCATGTTTGGTCGGCCGATTTCTATCGCGTCACATCACTTCGACACACAACTTCCAGATTCATCCGACCCAGGACACCCCGACGAGCCACGTATCTATGTCCCAAATCTCCACCTTTTCCGTTTAGCCTATATTCTCGGCGACATCATGGACAGCGCAGTATCTATGCGACCAGTCGCGTACGAGATAGTTCAAGCTCATGACCGTGCTCTGACCCAATGGATGGACACGCTTCCCCCCGAGTTGGATCTTGACGAATTTAGGGTGGCACGCAGTCTCGCGAGCACAAACACCGTTATCCGTCGCTTGGGTGTACAGAGCGTCATCATCCGCACCAGCTTTTATCATATACGCTTCACCCTTCATCGGCCATACGCATCTGTGCCTTCACCAAAGGTCGGTGATAAGCAGTCTTCGTCCTCAAAAGACAAGGACAAATATGAGCGCCACATCATCTCCCTGGATATTGCTGTTGGTGCCGCTGACAAACTGATCACCCTTGTGGGCCAGGCCCGCCCCGATTTTCTCGCCAATGCATCCTTGGCAGTTCCAGGACACATGAACTGGGGCCCATTCCACGTGTTTAGCTCCGCCATGTTTTTCTCGTTCCAACTGATCTCGAACCCCGACCAGCCTGGCGCTTCACTGTTCCGTGCAAATATCCAGAAGGCGTTGACGACTCTGGAACTCAGCCGTGGTACACCGGTCGCTGACAAAGCGCTTGACATTCTCCATGCACTTGCACCTTTGTACAGCCAGGACTTCGCGAACGAAGCCGAACAGGAACGAGAACGCATGAAGAGCCGCGTGCTGAGCCTTGTCAAGACGCTCGCGTTCCCATACCACGATTCTCCAAAGTATCCCAGGGTGAACGCGGTTGATTCGCCCAACGCGTCGGGATACATGAGTTCGCCCGCCACTGGCAACTCGGGGAGTCCGCAAGGTGGCAACACCCAGCCCCGAGGGTCAGCGGATTACGGAAATGGGTCTGGCAAGACGGCAAACACCTCTTCATCCTCGCTCGTCGGATACGCAGGCGTTCAAGCGTCCCCGGTCCAGTCGATGTCAACGCAAGGCATTGTCGCCGGGTCGTCCACCTCGTCCCCTTTGGCATATTCTGTCGCCCCACCCCAACCTTCTCAGTCCCAGTCGCAGATGTACTCCGACGCCACAAGAGCAAACTATACTGCAGAACCTGCCCGTCACGGTTATGGTGACTCGGCTCGTCCCCCCGGCACAGTGTCCGGAAATGCTTACCCAGATACTCGCTCATCGGCATCTTATTCCGAGTCATACGCATCTCGGCCTTCCTACCCTGACCCTGCGTCTTCACGGAATTTCGTTGACCCAACACGTCAGTCATATCCTGACCCGTCGCGGCAACCATACATGTCAGGAGACGCCGCTCTTGGTCGATACCCTTACTCGTATCCGACGGCGACGGAAGAGGAGACTATGTGGGGCGCCTCCCTTAGTCAAGCTGAGTGGGCTCGATTCCTTGACGTGATGCAGCATCCACGACACACGGGCGATCGGCATTGATTGCGACCTCCCAGACGATGATACCTTGATGGGGAAGACGTGGGTTATGTAAAAAGGCTGGATGGAATCTTTTGGTTTGTTGGCTCCTCCCCCCCCCTTAAATTCCCCCTTGAGTTGCCAGTGTACTCCTCTGTACGTATTTGTGGTGGTGCGCGGCGTTATTGCCTCCTCCCCATCGCTCTTACTGTGCACGTTATCTATTAACGCCCGTCACGCAAACTATACGCATATCCACATTCTATTGCTTCCTGCTGTGTGTATATATGCTTTGGCTCGCAATACTACCATGTTGTATCGTTCGTTGTACCGCTCTTCGCATCGCAACGCCCAGTACGAGTGCCACGGTGCGAAGCCTTTCACAGAACATCAGAAGGTTTCATTTCCCGAAAAGCACACGCTCCGTCAAGTCGGTCTCTACGACCCTGCCGGCACGCATCGCTTGGAGAAGGGAAAAATAAATGCACGTCACGATCTCACTTGTGTCATGCGGGCCGCCGTGCGTAGCTTACAATTATGAAATGCAGGTGGGTCTCAGGCTCTGAGTCGAGCAAAGAAGCGAGGTCTTTTTTTGGG
>JBBPTC010000008.1:27491-55562 GCA_038093955.1 Boletus albobrunnescens
CACTCACGCCAGCTCTTTTTAATCGTACACCATGCCTCGCCCCATTATCGCTCCTTCAGTACTCGCCTCCGATTTTGGCCAGCTCACTGCAGAATGCAAGAGGATGATCAGAGGGGGTGCCGAGTGGCTTCATATGGGTATTGCCTTCCAACGGACATCTGGTAGCCGTGCGATTGACCACAGGCGCCGCCTTCCACAGATGTCATGGATGGGTATGCCTTGTCCCCTCACAGCCCCTCATGTACTCATCGATCACCAGCCATTTTGTGCCCAACATCACCATGGGTTGGCTGTCGTTTTTACAATGAATTTCTCTTGTCCTAACGTGTATCAGGTGCACCTGTGCTTTCGTGCGTATCAAAGAGTGTTCCCGGGATATTCATGGATTGCCACATGATGGTGGCACACCCAGAGAAGGTAATCGTATTTGGAACCTCGCGCTGCAGATCGGTGACGGCGCCTTGGTATCCTAGTGGGTCAACGACATCGCCGATGCAGGAGGCTCGTTGTACTGCTTCCACATCGAAGCAACGTGTGAGTCTGCGTCTTGCTCACTTTCACTAGACTCCTAACACCCTCCAAGCTGATGCCGTATCCCTCATCCACGCTGTTCACGAGCAACAGATGAAGGCCGGTGTTGCCATTTCGCCAGACACGCCATCCGCAGCCATCACGGACGAAATCGGTAGGGCGGCCGACATGCTGTTGGTCATGACCGTATATCCCGGTGGGTCGCACACGTAATGACAGGGACCACTACCAGTCGATGAAAGATTCATGCTAGGTCGCGGCGGTCAAAAGTTTATCGAACGCTGTATCCCAAAGGTTGCTGAGCTTCGCGCTCGATTCCCTGACAAAGACATCGAAGTTGATGGCGGTGTTGGCCCGAAGACGGTCGGTGTCTGCGCCGAGGCTGGTACGTCCTTGGTTTGTGCAGTGTCTCTAAAACCGAGACGGTACGTGCATAGGGAGCAACGTCATTGTAGCTGGAACCGCGATCTTTGGTGCTTCCAGTCCCGAGGGCGTCATCGCAGAGCTGAAGGCAAGCGTCGTCGCTGCCCAGGGGAACAGAGCATAACCTCTCTGAACCCCGCAAAACCTTTCAATCGAGGAGTTTCAGTTTCACAGCCAATGTTCCGAGAAGAGAAAGATTAGAATTCAAATATGTTAACATCCTATGCAAACCCTACAGCTAGATCAATGCTACGACTTTTCATTGCGCGTGAACCAGCTAGCATGTACAGAATGAATGGATTAAAATATGGAATGTATTGACAAGGAAAGGATGGTCATCAAGGATCTGGTATGTAATGTCACAGTTCGCACTGGAAGGGGTCAGAGAATTCTAATCCAACAGTAGTTGAGAATGCAATTGTATGCATGCACGATATGCGTAATCGTGAAAAATGTGGGCTGAATATCGGAGTAATAGATTTTTGAAGGGGGGGGGAAGACCATAGGCTGGACAACGAGGACCCTGGAAGTCGTCACCACTGGAGCCATTCTCCATACATGTTTGGCCGTTCGCCACGAATGTATGCCTCAAAGGTTCGTTTGAGGACAGTTGCCCAGTCAAGGTCCCGCTTGTCATCGACGACCCTGTCCACCCATTCCTCAGGTTCAGTGTCCGGCATAGCGGCAGCGCGTGCAGCTTTCTCGCCGGCTGAGAACCTTGGTCCAAGGTCTGGCCAGTTGCGCGAGGGATCGAATGGTTTCCACCTGAGCGCACGGATCAAGCAATCGCTTCACGTTAGATCTCGTAAAGCGCTCACCAAAAGTTATGGAAATGATAAGAGTATGCACCACGGAAGAAACCCTCGAAACCCAAAGCTTGCGGTGCTGCACTATTTTGTGTAGGTGTATTGAAAAAGTCGGCAAACCTTTTGACAGCTGATCAGCACTGTCGGCCTTCAGTCAGTATACTGATGCTCACTCGGTAAAATATGGTTGAGGGGGTCGCTCGCGCTGAAAAACTTCCGTGTTGAGCCAAGCAGAATCAAAAAGAGCATCGGGAAGGCGTAAAAGGAGACCTTCCAAGTGTGCGTCCTTTGTGTATCGGGAAACCGTCATGGGGTGAAAGTCCAAGCCATTTTTAAGGGCCGTGCGGAAGAGGAACGATCCGAGAGCGGAGTTCTTGTTCATACGAAGTACTGCAGTGTTGTACTTCTCCAGACGTGACCACCGATATGCAAACGCACCCTTCCAGCCCCAGAGTTCTTCCCAATCCCGCAGGAAGATGGTATCCGCATCGAGGTAGATGCCACCGAACCTGTGGCATAGTACAAACCGTGCCATATCAGACAAGATAACGGAAAGACGATCGTATGACGACGAAGACTTGGAACCGGTGCGATTAAGCATGTCATCTTCATCGGACTTGTCGTTGCTAGTGGGAGATGATTTAGGGGTTGCGGCTGTATCGGTGCTATTATCTGACTCAACCGTCGCAGAAGCCTCGGCACTCTTGGATCGATCAGCAGGAACGTTGATAACATGACCACCAGAATTGAATAGAGTTTCCCTGAGCTCTCGCCACTCATCCTTGAGTTCAGGAATGCCATCAAGTTGGTCGGTAGTGTTCCAGAGCTTGAATTTGATAACATCCTTGAACCTGGGGTGTAAAAAGGGAGCTGCCCAAGGATTCGTCTTCAGTTGCTCATACATGTCGGTAAGGGCCGAAGGATTGGGAATAGAGGCTGCGGGGCCAGGATTGATCCACAACCAAAACTCTGGCCGACAAACATTGGGCTCAGGGTCCTCTTTCAGATGAAGGCCGAGGTTTTGTGTGAACAAAAAGGACAGAAGAGCGAGGTATGGTTTGTCGGTGAAGGGACCGGTCCAGAACATGTGGAAAAGACGAGGGTTTTCAGGGTCGCATGGTGACGGGAGACTGGAGTAGGGGATGTGTTGCAGTGTTGGACGGAGAGAGAGAGGGGGCTCCCAATCCACTCCACGTTTCTTGGTCAGTCCAGCGTTGGGATCCTGGACGCCGGCAGACTCTACAGCACGCGGCGCGATGACATTTGCCAACGATATTTGAGCTGGTTCAGTGAAGTTTTCGCGATCTTGCTCCATGTAAATGTATTTCCACTCATCCATCTTACCCCTCCTCAGGTGATTACCGTTGTCTAGACCGGCGCCGAGGCGGAGAACTTCAAGACAATCACGAACATACTGGGTGCACGAGGATGAGTATGAGGACGTACGATCAAATGTTATAATTAACCTTGTTCTGAGAAAAATCGCACTGCTCCATGATGGTGTCTAGATCGGCAACAGAGCCGGGAACGGGACGCGGAGGGTAGGCGACGTTTGGCGGCTGACTGTGGACGTCTAAGTAGACACGGCGTGGACCGTCTCCTCGTGTGGTCGTGGCCACGGGACCGGGTGGTGGTCTGAATCGAGAAGGGATGGTGGGTACTTTTCGTGGAGGAAGGGCAGGGTTTAGAGGTGGTACCGTCAAACCGACTTGCTCTGGGACTGATGGTGCGTGTCAATATGCGGAGGGTGGCGAGGGTACTCTGATGACTTACTCTCCCTCTTGCTGGGGTAGTGGCCACTAGCAATCTCCCACTTCCAGATTCGCTGGACATCTTCTCTACCAAAGACGAGCGTGGAAGACTCTCCGAAATTGGGTGTCCACTGTTTCTCCTCGGGGCCAAATCTACGGGCAAAGGAGAAGAATGTACAAAGAGAGGCGATCAAGAGGAGGAAAACGATGAGTGGCCCTCGTCGCCTACCGACGCGCAAGAGGCCAAGCTGTTGCATGCGAATGGGGTTTGGCATGAAGAGGCGAAGCCTGCGAGTGCGCACGCCAGGGATCGGGACGGAGACGGGGACTGTCCAGGACATGGTGCGCGTGTGTCTGTGCATTTTCTCCTGGACGGCGGAGGAATACGTTGGGAGACCGTTTGTCAAGCGTGCGCCATTTGCACGTTGTGGTATGGCAAAATAATTGAGAGACGTCATGAGTCCAAAGGACAGCAACGAGGAGGAACGCTCGCGTTAAAAGGCTCCCAAAATTCTGTTGCATCGGCTGCGCGCGAAATCATTTCCTTTCTTGTACATTCCGCAGCACACTCAAAAACATATACCAAATGAATATTTTATTATATTAATATAATATTTCGTCAAAAGTAGTTCATTTTCTCTTGCGTGATGGAAATTCACCCGACCTCCTCGTCAAGTATATTCTAAAATCCTGTCATGTTTAGACGTATCGACTCAGTTTACTACGTACAGCGGAAAATTTTCTACGTCGTCGGAAACAAACGATCATTCTATCCTCACTCAATGTGCACCGAGGGGTTGCAATTCCAGATCAGCGGCATCAGTTGGAACGGACAGAATCCGAAGGGTGTTGGTGTGCCCGAGACCTCCCTTCCACCCCTGGACGGCGATGATGGTCGTGCCGGTCTTGATGATGTTCAACTCAAGAGCATTCTTCAACCCGAAACGAATGCGATTGTCAACCTGAAGGAAAGCACGCTCAGGATGTACTCAAGAGATCATTTATACCAGCTACTCACGTCTTTCTGCCATTGACTGTCAGGAATACCACGTGGCTCGGGGTACCAGAATGGGTAACATCCACGGTGCAAGTGGATCTGACGGGCAGTCTGCTCGTTGCGGGTCACTGAGCGGTTGCATGTCACATCAATACAACGGCAACATGTCATGCTCAGGTCAGCGTACCGGTGATAATCGGGACCAAAGGCCTATACTTGGACACCAAGCGAGCAGTGTTGCCGCTGGTGGATAGCACGAGAATAGCACTAGCATTCTGCTCAGAAGCTGCAGCGACCGCAGCGATCGCTACGGTTTCTACCGTCTCCGTGGGTCGAGGTTGGATTGCTCTCAGCTCATCATATAGAGGGGGATAGCAAATAGCGGCTTCAGCAAGGAGACATGTCTCGGCCATCATGAGAACTTGGACAATTCTTAGACGATCACCCTGAACGGGGACACGTGGAATACCTACCAGATTCCACGGGATAGCTTCCTTTTGCAGTCTCTCCTGACAACATGACACAATCGGCGCCATCAAGTACAGCGTTGGCAACATCGCTGATTTCTGCACGCGTGGGCCTCGGGTTGTACTTTAGAGGGGTTTTCTTAGTGGACCTATGCCAAAAAAGAAACATCCTTGCTCACTGTCATGGACTGCAGCAGATCAAATTAGCTCTCAGTCAGATTCAAAAAACCAGCCAGGCTCACCTCAAGCATCTGCGTAGCAACGATCACAGGCTTTCCGGTAATGTTGCATTTTGCAATCATCATCTTTTGAGCCAGAAAGACCTGACTGGCGGGAATCTCGATACCGAGGTCACCGCGAGCCACCATCACTCCATCACATTCCCGCAGAATTTCGTCGAAGTTTTCTACGCCTTGTTCGTTCTCGATTTTGACAATTACCTTGATGTTAGCGCCATCGGGACCAAGCACTTGACGAATATCCTTGACATCCTGAGCACGGCGAATAAAGGACGCAAAAACCATGTCAACACCGTTCTTGACGCCGAATTGTAAGTCTTTTTTGTCCTTTTCAGAGAGTGCTGGAAGATCCACATCCGTCTTGGGGAGGTTGACACCCTTGCGAGACGAGAGTGTGCCATTGTTCACAGCACGAACGCGAACGTTGCCACCGTCAATGGACAAGACGAGGAGAGATAGAATACCTGAGTGTAGGTGAGCATATACTTCGAGAATTGAATCGGAGGAATTACCGTCATCGACGTAGATGAGCTTTCCTGGTGCAGTGACCTTGGGAAGGTTTTTCTGCGAAAGGTGAGCGGTGAGGATGCCAAGATGAGTGGGTCAACGGAAAGCACTAACGTAGTCAAGCCAAAGGTGTTCGCTATCGCAAGTTTCACTGTACCTGTCGTCCGTGGTGATTGTAAATTCATGTCCTGCCTTGATGGGAATCTAAAGCGGGCATGAGCCATCTGACCGACATGGACCAGCATATATGCGTACATCCTTTCCGTCTTTCATTAAGCCAGTACGGATTTCAGGACCTTTCTAAGGTATATTGAGCTCGATCCTTTAATCGAATACGGTACGCACCGTATCCAGAGCGATCGCAACGGGACGGCCGGGCTCGGCTGCAGACATGACTCAACCCCATGCAGTCTTTAGAGAAAAAAGTGGCTCACCGGCTACCATCTTCCTGGTATTATCGACGACACTCTGGTGATAGTCGTATGAGCCATGGGAGAAGTTCATGCGGACTGAGGTTTATCACGGTCTGAACGATGGCACAATCGCATAGCTGAGAGAACGGCTGACCGACATTAACACCCGCGCGTCTCAATGCGGCAAGCTTTTCGACAGAGTTTGTGTTTGGTCCTGCCATGTTATAAGAAGCTTTATCAGACAATCATACGAGTGTGGGTTCGCACCGATTGTCGCGATGATGGCGGTCTAAAAGATGTATGAGTGTTGAGTTGACCGCAGGCGAAGAATGGTAGCATACCTTGCGAAGGTATTTGGTTTCAGCGGTCGGGTGGATTGCCTTTGCGGGGCTCAGGGTAGAGTTCCACTCGAGCTGAGAGCGGATACCGTCGTAGATGAACATGCTTGGCTTTGCTGGTTGGGGCAGGGAGAGATCAAGGGGGTGTGATCTGAGAGACGTTCAGCAGGAGACGGTTGGTGGTAGAAAAGAAAGGAGGGAGAGAGAAATGATCACGGCCAGGTTAGCCTTATCGATCGAGTGCCTGTCTTTGACGCCGGACTTACCTGATGGCCCGTACTAAGTGCTATACGTCAACAGTGGGCACGATGCGGCGGTGTGGCAAGGAGCAATCACCCGGGTCGCGTCGAGGTCACAGCCCGACCTTGCCCTGCCAATCACGTTCAAGCACATCTTCCCGACGAACGTGTCAATGAATTAACATGTAAATCCATCTCATTCTTTGGCCATGCACACAAGCTAGACCATCATCTTGGCATAAAAACGAAAGAGCTGAAGTGGGAGCGAAGCACAACGTATATAACGGAAAACAAGCAAAACAACACAAGGGTCATGATAAATGTTACAATACCCTCAGTGTCCACCCGTGCAATCCCCCCTCCGCGCTTGCAGCGGCCTGAGCAGCAGCAAGCCAACCTGGATCTGCTGTCGGTCCTCCAGGCGATGCGAGAACGTGGCCGGGAGCCATCCCACTCAGATCCATGGATTGGAATACATTCTCGCAAGCTATCGTTCGTCCAGAGTGGTAGCCGACCCCATCTGAGGCCCTGATAAACAGAATAGGTAGGCTTCTGCCAGCGATCGATGGCTGCGGTGAGTTGTTGGTCGTCTGTGGGCTACCGCCGGTTGATCCATCAACCCGGGTTCCCGCTGCGCCACTTTCGCCACCAGGTGGTGCTGTATGAGTTCCGGTTGTAGCACCGTCGGCGGCCAACGCATTAGGGGGGATAACGTCCTCCTGGAGTGCTTTAATAATTTCATTGAATGAGGGCATCTCCACCGTCACCAATGTGTGCAGCGGTGGGTATCTCCCCCCGGGAACACTGGAGGAAACACCTGGCACCGCTGCATCGCTGGGTGTCAATTCAGATGAAGGCCCTGGAATTCCACCACCATAAGAAATATTCGTCAGTGGCCCTGGTGCATGCGACGGAAAGCAGCGTGCACGGAGAGGACCGACATTCCCAAGGTAGACTGTGAGTGGCTGCTGTGTGCGTGTCTTCGGGTCTTCATAAAAAAAGTTGGAAACAGTGAGTTCCAAGGTGTTGTTTGCTGGGCGGTAGCTTGGAGCCGTAAACAGAGTTGGGAATGGTGTAATAGGAAGTTCGGGTATCGAGTTGTTCTGACCAAACGCATCAAAAAACGTGTATTGGAACTTGGCTATGAATGGTAATGGTCAGCAAATCAAATTATGAACGACACACGAGACATACAGATGCCGACGATCGTCCAACACAGATAATCATCGACTTCGTCAGAGAGCACTCGAACGCCATCTTTCATTTCTTCTCTAACACGAGGAGATTGGAAAATAAGAGGATGCGTTCCACCTTGTGATGACACTCCAGAAGTAGATGGGGTAACCCCTGGGGGGCCAGGAAGGGGGCCTGCAGCAGACAAGTAATGCCTCGAGCCATCGGCGTTGACACGTTGCAATGCTATTTTTTGCATCTGGCTGACGGGGCCTCCATCTTCAGGAGATACTCGGCCTTTGTCTACCTTGCGAATGACGAGGGGTGATGTCGCGATATTGGAAAGCGTGTCCGATAACACCACCTCACACCCATACGTCACGGCTTGATGGCCGCCTGGAGTATTGTGAACGTGAGTATTCGCACATAATACTTTCAGGTCACGTGAAAACATACCGTGAACTGGCGGAGCATCCTCTGGGCGGCGCACTACATTTACATTGAAAGCTGACCAACTGACGTTACTAGCACACAATTGGGCAGAGTCAATGGTCATGTATTTGGTGCGAACCGTTTGTGAGTTGATACGGTTGAAAAGAGAAACAGGACCTCCAGCCAGAATGCACGACGAGATGTTACGTGTCTTGGCTGTCTTCTTTGAGGGCTTAGATATAATTGTTACAGGAGCTGAATCAAACGACGCCCAAACACGGCCACCAGCATTATCGCCGCCCTCACTCGTAGCCGAAGGTGGATCCATGATATCGAGAGACAGAGTGAAGCTCTTGGCCTTGGCGGTACCGGTGACGTGAAGGAACTTGAAACTACCGGTCATATTATTGTCCAGGGACGTTTTTTGATCAAAGGAGCGCTCTCCCTGCTCAGAAACGACAGCCATGGAAAGTTGCTGGGAGCGCATCTGCCATACAGGTCCCTGAATATGGACAATAGGAGGGGGGCAGAGAAAACGCTTTTCGCTGCCATACGATTTTTGAGCGACAGCGGCATGTAGACACATTACTGTTGTCATCGGTATGACGCGCGCCGGGTCCTGGGAGACATGATCGCGTACAGTACGACGAATTTTCGGATGGGGATCCTCCTGTTCCCCTTCGTCGAGCTTACGTTTGCTGTTCTTACTACCGGAGGGCTTATCGCGGAAGGGGGGTGAACAATGACGCGTTTAAGCGCTGGGGAAGGGACGGACTTACTTGCGGAAGTAGAGTGACGTGATGTGGAGCTGTGAGTTGAGGAGGGGGAGGAGGAATGGCCCAGTGATGAAGGGCAGACTCTGGGGGTAATTGGTCTTTGCGGCTCGCGGCAAGGATGGACTGGAGAGACGCGCTCGGATCGGGATTAGAAAGGACGGAAGGTGGGGCTGCGGTGGGATGAGTATGGCTGACGACGCCATTGTTAGAGGATGGGGGTTGAGGTTTGACGGAGGGAAGCTGTTGGTGGGGAATATGTTCAGCGGGAGGAGAGGTGGTGTCTACGAGAATGTCGAGGGATGGTTGGGGCGGGGAAGGAGGGCGTGGAGACGAGCTCTTTGACGCAGTCTGGTGAAGACGGGCATCGAGGCGAGCGGCGTCGGGCATTGAGATGTGTGGGGAAGAGAAAGGATGGAATGTCCTCATAACAGTTTCCCGCCAGGGATAACGACGTTTGCTGCCAGCTGTGGGAATCGACAACAGAGTGGGAAAAACGAGAAAAGCCTGAGAGCCGTTCAATGACAAATGATAAATTCACACGCATTCGTGGGAATTCAGCCACAATCATCCCACGCTGTCCTCGGGCCCCGACCGCCATGTCACGTGAAGGTATATCATATATAGGACGTAACATTCCAATGCGAAAAAAAAAAACGGGGAAAAAAAGAGTGGTCCGTAAAAAAAAAAAAAAAAGAAAAAGAAAAAGTCCCCGTGTGCATCAAGAAGTGTCGTCTAAGTAATCTATCTAGCTCGGAGGGTCACGGGGAAATCCAGACAGCCGTCGCACATCACTCGGTCCATCGCGAGTTCGACTCTGACCGGGGAAAGGGACAGTCGCATTGGCAACCGTCCGAGTCTCCCGTCTGGGTCCCGGACGGATCCCCAGTTCGACGTCATGCTGGTGTCGCTGCCAGTCCTCGACTCTCAGCACCGACTGCCGCTTCGACGAACTTGAGGCGTTGGGTCCACCATTGATCGCAGCGAGCTTGTCCGCGCTCAGGGCATTGGCGCTGCGCTCACCAGATTTAGCTCCGTCCATTGTCCCTCTTTTACCCGTCCCGTCGTCCGATTTGCGTTTCGTTTTTTCCTCCCGCTCGCGTTCTGCCACTTTCTCCGCTTGGCGTCTGCTTACTACCTCCCGCTCAATGGCCATTGATCGCTCCCAGCGACTTTTGGCTGCCGCCAGGTCCGCAGACTCTTTCTCCGCCTGTGTGATCGGGTTTTGCAGCCCACGCATCTTCTGCCTGTGACGCTCTTCAAGTTCTTCAAACGTCGCAATACGTTGTGGCTCAGCCTTCTGAGGAACGGGAGCGACAAGGTTGCTACGCGGTAAGATGAAGGGCACGTTCGAAGCGGTGTCCTGAACAGCTGCCTTGATAGGCCGCGTGGGGGGCAAAACGATAGGGATGTTTGGGTTGGGCTCGGGAGAGTTCTTCGAAGGGCGAGCACGAGTGAGGATGAGGGGGGTGGTGTTTGGCGGAGGGTGCTCGAATACTGGTGCATGACCAGGTGGTTGTAATAGGACGGCGGGAATGTTACTGCTTGTATGGCTCTGTGACTTCTTCGTCTGCACCTTCGCTGCACCGGTAAGTGCAGCGGCAATGGGTATATCTTCGTCAGAGGTGTCCTTGGGGGTGGTGTCGTTACCGCTGACGTCGAGCATGCTCTCCCGACGCTTGCGCTGGACGAGAGCCTCAGTGACTGCCGGAGGCATGGGAAGACGCTGGGCGTTGGGCATGGTGGCAGAAACAGGCGTGGTTGGAATTGGTGCGGTCACACCAGATGGTGGCTGAAGCAATTTGCGGTCACGTACGTAAGCGTCCCAATCATCATCTTTCGGCAGGGGGACACTCGTAGGTCGGCTTATAGAAGCGCCGAGGGGAGGTGCATCCACGAGCTTCGATAATTCCATTGATAGTGCGCGGCCACGCGGATCAGGTTGTCTAGGAGGCCGCGTGTGAGGCCGAGGGGCAATAGCATTGTCGAGGTCGTAGCTAAGTGTGCGGCGTGAGGTGAGCGAGACCCTCCGTGAGCGCGAATCATCAGAGTCTACGCCTGGTGTATCTGATCGCAGCGCATCAATGGAACGTCTGATTGTCTGGATTTCAGCGAGGAGTTCCTCCTTGCGAGTGAGTTCGCTCAGCTCAGCGGAAATTTTGGCCCTCTGGGCTTCCCTGGCCTCTTTGCCGAGTTCCGGCTCTGCGTCGGTAATGAAGCCTGCTGGGACATCATCTTGAATTCCTATTCCGAGGTCTAGATGGGGGAGGAGAGCTCCAGGAGCTTGAGAGCTTCTCGCCGTACGCTTGAGTTCGTCCTCGGGCATTGGAGCTGCCATGAAGTCGGACACGCCAGAAGTATGCCGTGCACGACCACCCACAAGAGTAAAAGTGGACGAACGACCTTCATTGGAACCAGATGTCGGGAATTCCTTCATGAGAGGTGTGCCCGAGTATCCGCTGCCTGACCGAGCATGCGTCCCAAGGGATGGGTGATCATTCTCCCACTCTTCTTTCTCTTTCGTGAGCTCCGCAAATCGGTCAGACTCGTTCAGTTCAGCTTCTTCGTCTCTGCGCCTTTGTTCCTCGGCAATCTCTTTTAACTTGCGCTGGAGAACGCGAAGGATACGCAATTGAACTGCGCCTCCCATGAGAGCGACTGCACTAATTAAGCCAAGTTCGATCTCCATGGTCTGCGAGACAGGAAAAGCGACGTGGTTGCTAGTATACTTGGGGAACAAATTACTGAACCCCAAGTTCCAGACATAAAACTGGTATGATTGTGAGCACCCAAGCGAAAAACGCACTATGGACGAAACGTGACGTACTTCCTTGAGTCCAGCAGTGGTGTAGCAATCAACGCCAAGTATGAACGCCGATGACCCAACGAAGGCAGTTGCTAGAAGCAACATGTGCCAATGAAGCTTTGGTATCGTACAAAGCACAAAGGCAACGACCCCGCAGGCTGGGAAAGAGGTTAGTCGGGGAATGCAACAATGGATCAAGGTCGTACCAATGTACAATATCCAGCGCAGTCCGACGGATTGGATGAGCCCGCCATTTCTGAAACACTGAATCCATAAACCAAAGGCAAAACCACCCCAGGCCCCGATGAAGTATTTGGTGGCCTTCCAGAAGAAGATGGTGAAGGCACCGCCCATTATACCGGCGACGGAACAGGCAAGCACGAACATGCCCTGGAGTGTTCTACTTGGAGGGTTTACTGCTGGGAGGATGCCGAATTTGACGATGAGAACGAAACAGACGAGGGAGAGGGTATAGAAACCGATGAGGAAGAAGGAAGTCCTGAAAGAGCGAAATTCAGCGAGTGGATGTGTAGTGTGGAGGAAACAGCACACCATCTATTCTTGTGGCCCCAGAACGCACTTGGTAGACCGGTTAAAATGAGGATGGCTCCCAGAACGCCAAAAGCAGGGGTGATTTCCGTGGCGAGCACAATGGGGGTTGGTGATGGAGAGGGGGACGTCGAAGCGGTGGGGGTAGGGAGCGTGCTGGTGACATTGTAGACGGTGGGAACGACGGTGGTAAATAGGATCGCTTGGGTGCCAGACAGACTAACGGATGTCGTAGTGTAAGAGCTCGTCGCAAGAAAAGTGGTGAGATTTGAAGAAGGGGATGGGGTCTGTGTCGAGGAGGGGGAGGTGGTGGTGGTGGTGGTGGCGGTGGTGGTCGAGTTTGGAGAGGTAGACTGAGCAGAGACGTGGAGAATGAAGAGAAGAGACAGGAAGACGACTGGGTACGGTCTCATGGCTGGCGGAGGGGGGGGGGGAGGGGAGAAGGGAGAGGGCGAGGCAGACGCAGACGCAGACGTAGACGTAGACGGGGGGCAAGTCAGCCGCCTAGCAGTGTGTGCGTGTGACGACACGACGAGCTTCGTTCGCGCCCACGGACGGTATTCGCTCAAACATTGGTCGGATGCCAACGCGACGAGAATTTATGGGGACTAGTAATTGTATGTATGTACGTATGTCCTTTCATCTCGTTTCCTTGACCTCCGCAGGCACGCCGAGTTTCATAGATGCATCACCAACACGTCTGATCTCGCTTGCCCACTGGTATGGGCGCTCCACTTCAGTCGAAAAGTGCCAGTCTACTCGCTTGTACGCCAATCCGTGAAAGAAGGATGGCCATCTTCCTGGTGTCCTCCGTCATCACCACCTTGTTCCCTATTTGTTCTTCCTTGCGCTCTTCCAGGATAGTGATCACCTTGCCTTGTCTCCCGAATCGCCCCACCCGTCCTGCAACGTGCAGATATGCATCTCCCGACCGTCCTTCGGGCACTCCAAGCATCAAGACATGCGACAGGTCCGGGAGATCAATCCCCCGGACCGTAGCGAGTGTGGCGACGATCAACACTGGGTTCTCGGAAACCTCTTCATCCATCCGAGACAGAACATGTGTCCGACTCGCTTCGTTTTCCACAAAATTCAGCGGATGGGCATTGACACCCAACTGTCGCAGTTCAAGAACAACTTTGCGCACGGCTCCGGTCGCTGGCAACACTAAGAGTGCGAGACGAGGCACATCGAGAGCGAATATAGCAGCGACTGCCTCCAACGCGGCTGCGTCAAACGCCAGTGGAACGTGTAGCAGTTCTGCGAGACGATGAGTTCCTAATAGACAATAAAACGCCTCTTCTTCTTACCTTTATCTGCCTCGTCCACGAGTTCCGGGTCATCGTCATCATCGTAGAAAACACCGTCTTCTTCATCCTCGTCTTTTTCCAAGGTCATATCACCCATGACATCCGGCTGCGACGGAAGAGCACCGACAATGTTTTTGACATTACCTGTCTTCGATACGACAAGGACATGATGTACTGCACTCCGACCCAACCTATGACAAGGTAGAGCCGAGGAGCGTTTTCTGGTCAGTTTTAATACTTCCCCGCGCTGTACCCACCCAAAGGTGTTGAATAATGCACTTTGCAGCCTACTGCGTAACGTAGCACTGATCATCACCAATTGTGGTTTATAAGCTGGAGCAGGATGTGCGAGTTCAAGTGGCTCGTCTGTGGCGCAACGTAAACGCTGACCCATCGACCGTTTGTTTCTGGGTGAAGGGTAGAGCCTATCCAGGATCTGGACGAGATCGGGAACGTGCTTCTCCAGCTTTTTTCGAGACGCTCTTCTGCGCTCTTTCGAGAGCTTGCTGCTAGGGACGCGCAGCAGCGCGTCTACCTCATCCACCACTACTACAGAGGGCATAGCTAATTGAAACCACTCAGCCTGACGCTCAATAAGCTCCAGTACCGCGTTGGGAGTGGCGATAAGGATGTGAGGAGGTCTGCGAATCAGCGAGTCCTCGTCGGATGAGGATCGAACCGCCTCTTGCATGCGAACAGGTAGGCCGCGCAATGTTGACGTGTTCGCGTGTCGAACGAGAACCTGTACGTATTTCGCCAACGAGGATGGCATGTCCCCCTTACGCAGGGTCATACGATGTATCCAATGTAGGTATTGATACGCAAGGTCTCGGTGTGGCACAATTAGCAAGCTAGTGGGTGCCCTCCCAGGCCCATCGTTGTCCTCGTCCATGACTGAGCTCGCTTTTCGTTTGCTTAGCAGGGCCAACATTGCTGCAAAAGACCTGAAGTGGTAATTAGTCTCCTCGAACATGTTCGGTGGACCAATCAACATACTTTCCAGTTCCAGTGTCATCTTGTAGCAAGACATCTCGACTTTTCGTTATAGCGCGTATCAGCCTTCTCTGCATCGCGGTTGGTTTTCGAACATTGGGAAAAGCGGTGCGCAGCGACACTGCTACCATGGGTTGGATCCCCGCAGCCTCGAAAGAATCCTTGTCCGGTTCGAGAGCAGTGACACGAGTTGTACCATCGCGTGCTGTTTCCAATCGGGTAAAGTAACGAGCAATGATTGTTTTCGTGCACAGGCGTCGTGAATGGTACGAAAGCAAGGACATCAAGGTAACACGTGATCTCCGGCTTGTCACACCAAATGGTAGACTAAACAATTACCTTAGTTTACGTTATTAGAGACGCAAGTGTACAGAGGGAAGTGAGTTCCAATGCAGAGCGGTAGCGCAGCCGATCATAGCCAAACGTGAGGATGGAAGGTGGGTACCAAGGGAGCTGCAGGGAGGAAGGATATCTGCCCCAACCACTTGGTATAGCACACGACGCAGTAGAGGCGGCAAAGAAATACCCAAACGACTTTATGCCACGTTCTCACTAGTCGCGTCGGCGCCCCATGCCAATGGTTGCTCCTTTGAATGTGATCCTTCCTCCTCTGCCTGCTCATCATCCATCCTCGCGAGTTCCTATTCCTCGTCATGCCCAATGGGACGATATGTGCTCCTATCGTCGCGGTAAAGCAACCGACTAACCCATCCTCTCTGCGCAGGATTATTAGCTTTGGGCCGTCGGCCAGAGCCAATTGACAACCGATCCGAATTGGCTCCCGACATAAGGGAGGCGCGCTCGGACTCGTAGTCAAGCCTTTCCTCTGCAAAACAAAAATAGAAGTCGTCATGCCTTCTGCCGGCTTTGCGAAGCTGATTTACCTTCGCCAAATACAGCATCCATCTCTTCCAACGGTACGCCCATAGTTTCGGGATACACTTCAACAACGTTAGCACAAAAAAGGCACAAGGGAGAGACTAGACTGACAGAAGTACACGAGAACAAAGCTACACGCGCAATAGAAACCATGCATGGGATACAACCTCCACGTAATGACTTCCTGCAAGTAAGGTGTTGTTTCTCCGACGATGAAGTTGAAGGCCCTGGATCGGAAAAACAGTCAGTTGACGTACGTGTAGATTATGAAGCACTGACCAGTTTGTCGCAGTCGAGATTGAGACACCTTTGGACCGGAAAGTCAAGGGCATGATCTAACGGGTATCAATCAACACTCCGACTGAGTCATGTCATAACCAACCTCGGGTGGATAAAGCCATGGAATTGGTCCCCAGCTACAAGGAGATGAGTGAGAGTCGGATCGCATGACGAAACTCATACCTGTAACCGAACGCAGCGTTGAATATGATCACGCAAGCAACGACTGCCTGAGGAGTTGCCGGAACGTCGATGTACATCCACCATCCCGTAAGGCCAAGAGAAATGCCCATCTGTAATACATTCATAAAGATCTTAAACCAGGTAATGATGGCTGCGCGTACAATAACTGCGCCCGAGAGGAGGATGAGCCGACGACCCCATCGATCTACCAAGTACCAACTGGAACCGAGATGTGAGCAAACGAAGGACGGCATGCACGAAATACATACGGCGCAATAGTGCTAAGCACGTAAATGATGGCGTTGATACCTGTCATGAGAACGGCATCACGTCCAAGCCATCCAGCCTCTGAAAAACTCTAGTCACGGCCTGTCCTACAATGCAAATTAACCAACCGCACCTTCAAAGACCGAGGCTAGTTTGCAATTTCAGTAAGAACTCTACTAACTCAACGCATGAAGACTCACGTGCGTAATAGGAAATTACTATGGACAGAAGTTCTTAAGTCAGAAAAAAGCGATGCGAGAGCGCGACAAATACCATTGATGCCATTCTTATAGATCATGAAAACATCAGTTAAAACACCAAGTCTAGACTACAACGTACCAACTGAGCAAAAGCTTGCGACGACATTGCAAGCAAGACACGGCGTTTGTACTTTCTCCACATGGTGGAATACCCACGACCCTCGCCGAGTTCACGCTCAACGAGGAATTAAATCGTGGTAGAAATAGACATAATTATCTGGACACTTACTTCGGAAACGACTTTTTCTCTGATTTCTTGAAATTCTGCCTGTGCAAGTACGTTGTTGGGATCTCCACCATGTAGATCTACGATAACGCGCATCCCGGCCGCTTCTTGGTCAGTATCAATCAACCACCTAAGAAATGTCCTCAGTGTGTTACAGATCACGCGCCAGTGTTTTCGTACCGTGGGCTCTCTGGCATCACCAGGCTACCAACTGAAAGGATGGTTCCAATGATACATTGGATGAAAAGGGGTATCCGCCAAGAAAGATGTGAGTCGAGAAATGAGCAAAAATAGTCAGTCCACTGGCAGACATGGGATCAGTGCAGAAAGAGGCTACTAATAAAAGACATGCTCACGACCGAAGCAGCATAACCGGCAACATTGCCTGTGAACTCCATACAGGCAAGGGCGCCCCTCTGAAAGGGAGTAAGATCGTGTTTGAGATGCGCAAGGTACGTACTGACATGATTCGGGGGAGAAATTTCACTCTGATATATGGGCACAATGGTGCTAGGAATTTACAATGTAAGGACGGAGTGAAGGGTTCTTGTCAGCGTCGCTTACGATAATAGGCCGACACCGAAGCCACTAATAACGCGACCAATGATCATGACGTAGAAGCCGGTGGTGAGCGTCTGAACGGCACCTCCGATAGTGAAGACGAAGGCACCGACGAAAAGTGTACCTTTTCGTCCGATGATGTCGCCCACATGGCCAGCAGCAATGGACGTGGCTGCGAGGGTGAGGAAGGGATGATAGTGAAGAGGATGGACACACCTAAAGCGCCGAGCTCCAAGACTGCAACCATCGTTCCGATTTCTAGAGGACCTGGCGAGTTGAAAAATTGTCTAAAGTAGGGACCGGTGATGATGCCAGACATGACACTGGTTCGATGTGGTGAGGATAGGGAATAACAAAGACAAGGAAGAAGAAAGGTTCACCCCTGATCGTAGCCGAACTAGGGAGATGCGATTGTGCATTAGGTGTCAAGGATAAAAAAGATGAAGACGCACGAGAAAGACGCCTAGGCTGGCAAAAATGGAGATGGCGTAGAGGAGAGGCTGGCCGACGAGCCTGTTGGAAGTGGGAGCGGGGGCTGGATCTGCCATAGTTTCATAGATTGGGAGAGATGGTGGACGTAGGAGAACAAGGTGGACCTGAGCTGTTAGCGAGCCAAACGAGTGGAGTCTTCCGAAACAGACAGCCCTGGCCAGCCACGCTACCGCCAACAACATGCCCCGTTCAGATCTCTCTATCGACACGGCGTCCTACGACACCGGTGGCGACGATGACGACGACGAGTACAGACTCGCACAGAAAGAGTGGCAGGAGAGCCTCGAGGAGCTCCAGCAACTCACCCTCATCCTCCTCCTCCCTTGGCTGGGCAAATTCCTCGGTCGCAAGACCAGCTACTGGCGTGCGTCGTTCTCCTCATCCCTCCTATGCCGTCTCACCCCGTCCCAGTGTACGCCCGCTACCTCCGCCTTGGTCTCGGGATGTCGTTCTTCCTCGGCGACAGATCGTTCGTACTGCCTCTATTTTCGCGGTAAATGCTAGTATTGTGCCATCTCAGAAATATGGTCGAGGGTCTACTTTTATCTTCCAACCTCTTCGTTTTCTGACCCTCTGTACCAGGTTCGCCAGTCCACCATATATGGCCCGGCCACGGACAATTTCCTCCACCAGCGCATCTGCTTCCCCCCATGCCTCTCTTGTAATCAATCCACGTAGCAGGATATACCACGTATCTGCTCCAATCGAAATTCTCTTCTGAGCCATATTTCTGTAGTATCCAAGTGCGTCTTCTGTGCCCTCTTGTGCTGGGTTATCCAGGCACGCTTTAATCAACACATGATATAAGGCACGGTTGAGTTGCATATTCCGTTTTTTCATCACTTCCAGTACGTGGCGTTTACACTGCAGTGCCAATGATAGGTCACGCCAGTCGTGGCGATGTAAACTCGTCAGGACGCCCGTGTATGTCACTTCGTTCGGTTGCACTTCTGGATTCTCTTCCATCTTCTGTAGAAGATCCATCGCGGCCCGCAGACCTTGTTCCGTTCCTTCCTCCATTTGGTGGTTGATAATCGACGTGACAAAGGCTACGTTGGGCTTGATATTTTGCTTCCGCATGAGGTTGAGAATAGCATCTGTGGCATCTGTTCGGCCAACTTTGAGCAGCGCAGAGAGTACCGTTGAGAAAGTGTAGACATCGCCGACCAGACCATCCTCTCTCATCCAATCCAGGATGCGGGAAACTGCGCGGAACTCCCCTCTTCGGCCGTGGTAATTAAGCACGCTATTGAACGACACCACGTCGGGCTTGGGTCCTTCTTCCCGCAGCCTCTGGAATAATGCATGGGCATCCTTTTCCCGACCATTCTTCAGTAGCCCATAGAGCACAGTATTGTAAAGTGTCAAGGCATCCTCTGAAGCGGGCGATAAACCAGCTGAAGGGGTCGTTTGGAAAAGAGCAAAGTATCGCATTGCGTCGTCTGGTCTGCGAGCGGTGAAAAGTACAGATATAATGGCGCGGAAAGTTGGCGTAGATGGCTCGATACCTGCGGATATCATTGTACGCCACGCCTCTTCGGCATCCTTGGCTTCTCCCATGCGTTCATATCCAACAAGAAGAGCAGTCCACGTGATGACCGTTGGTTGAACCTGGAACCGCAGCATATCGTCCCAAAGGGTCTCAGCCAGGTCTCTACAGTTACATTGGAGGAAAGCAGTCAATATCGTCGCCCAGTTGATTTCGTTCAGGGCTATGGGTGTCTGTGGCGTAACACTAGCATGACTTGGTGCAATGTACGGTTTGGGGCCGCAGATACCATCAATGATAGACTGATAAAACTTCCTAAGACCCTGCGAGTCGCGGGTAGCCGCGAAGACTGCAGCGCGTGCGGTGAGGAAACGTGGTTCAACTACGTATCTTGCTATGCGTAGTCTGCGGACATATTCATCCACCTTGCCAGTAAGCGACTGGTTAGAGAAGGTAGAAAGGAATTCTGTTACGAGACGCGGAGAAATCGGAGCAGGGAATTGGAGGTATGCACGTAGCGCATCGTGGAAAGAATCTCCAATGGCGTGGGCAACAACAACGGCGAGAAGGATGGGAGGGGGTTGCAAGGAGTTGTGACACGAGTGAGTTGGCAAGTCGATCACCAGCTCATCGATATCATCTGCCTCTCCCGAGGTAATGATGTCTGGAGAGAAGGGTTTTTCCTCGATGGCCTGAAGGAACCGCGCGTACAAGTTCAGAGTAACCAGGCGATCACCACTCCGCAGATGAGCAGCCATGTATGCAACCAAAGCGTCCGGAGCTCCCTTGGTCGCAGCATAAAACGAAATTTCCTCGAGGGCTTTGCGATCATGAGGATCCCAACCCTGGGTTGTTTTCGGACAGAGTGTGGCCAACAACACCGAGTATCTGCGTAGCTGAGGTCCAAATAACGGTAGGAGGCCTTTGTCCCGCAAGTGTGCCCAGTGCTCCCAGATACGTGGTGTGTCACGCGCCGAGAGAGCTTGTCGAAGTTCTACGAGGCGCTGATTGAAGAACAAGATATCTGGGTCTGGGATGCCCTGGGTGTAGTGAGATAGGCTATTTTGTTGCTGCTTTGTGCCCTCGGAAAGAAGGGGTCCTGTGGCAGAAGACGAGGTGGACAGTCTTTCGCATACAGCGAGTCTGCCAACGGGCCTATATCCAAATGCACGAGGAGCTAGGAAGTCGAAAAGATGAACATTGCGGAACGACTTGCGGAGCATTTAGACGCGGTGCTGAAGCTGAGCGTGAGTGTCCCAGGCTAGGCTTGTCTCCGCCCGCCACAACGAGCTCGTATCCCTCGCAAAGATGGGCCACGGAAACTCGAACAAGCTATACATTACACACGCTGAGCACGCCGGCGACCTCGGTCAACACTCTGCCTCGTCGTCGGGCTACAGAGCGTGCGTGTACTGTCCACCGTTACGCTATCGCATTCACGCTCTTATTCCCGTTTCAAAGGAAACAACAGGTCCCCCATCCAAGAGCACAGACACCATTCGACTCTTGTGCTCTTTCTTTCCAACCGTTTGAAAACCCAGTCTGTGCACGTAACAGGGACGGAACCGGCTTCGTCTTTGACCTCGTCAACATAATCCCTTGGCTAAAGCGAGTTCCCTTTCTCTCGTGGGTCGACTCTTCATCTTACATCAATTCTCTCAAGGCAGCATAACAATGCAAACCCGATTACCAAAGAGCCTCTCTCCCCAAGCGATCTTATCAAGCTCAACTACTCACGGAAGCCGTCCGGGGAAATTCACGATCCCATTTCATTTAAGCCTTTCACCGAGCACTCCCATATCGTCGCAATTGCGACAACAGGGAATGTATTTCTTGCAGAAAGCATCAGGGGTGGTAAGGATCTTCTGGAGGAAAAGAAGTTTAAAAGGTATGTCTACGGGAAACCATGTTCCATTAAAATTCTGAAGTGACAATGTCAGTGAGGATGTCATTACCCTCCAAAATCCCCATGGACTCCCTTCCGAGTCTCCCCTTACCGGGGCCGCCGCTGTGGCTGTGGCTGCAAAGAATGAAGAGAAGGCGAAAACTCTCGTTCCGAGGGTTGTTCTAGAGGCCAAAAAAAACATCCCTTGTAAGTATCCATATTTCCCTTGTCATCACAATTTTGGACCATTTCGCAGGGAACATCTCTCCATACTCCACCGGTGCACCTGGTGCTTCACTGACATCAACCTCTGTGGACCCTCAGACAGAGTCTTCTAAGCTACTCTGGGATGAGGAGGAACTCATGTTTGAAGACATATCAAACCCTCTGAAGGGTAAGGGTAAAGAAAAGGATGTAGGAAAGCGCCGAGCTTATGTTCGAGTCATCACAAGTCTTGGTGGATCCCTCAATCTGGAATTATATTGTGAAAAGGTGTCCGAGGAACCATTGTTGTATGCGCGGCTCTCACTCATCATTAATAGGCACCCAAAACCTGCTATAACTTTCTGATGCTTGCTAGAGCAGGCAAGTATGACAATTGTCTTTTCCACCGGTTAATTCCCGGATTTATGGTATGATAGATTCATTTTTGTACTGTTGCTCTTGTCCGCTGACTTTTTTTCCAGGTACAAACCGGGGACCCAACAGGGACAGGCGCGGGGGGACAGTCATACTGGGGCACAGCTTTCCGCGACGAGTACGATCTAAAAGGTGCCGCCAAACACGACAGCCGGGGTATCGTTGCGATGGCAAACAAGGGCGCTGGAACCAACGGGTATGTGTGCGCAATGAAGAGTTCACGCATGCTAATACTCAGAGTAAGGTCCCAGTGGTACATCACGTTCAGAGCCACTCCACATCTCGACAATAAGCATACCGTTTTTGGTAAACTGGTTGGGGGTGAAGAGGTGTTAGATACCTTGGAAAAATTGCCGCGAAAGGAAGGAACCGAGAGGTCAGCTAAACCAGTGCGTATAACGGAAGTCATTATGTACGTTCGATCCACCTGCTCTTCTTCACCTTATAACCAAGACCCAGCCACCAAGATCCGTTCGAGATCTACAAGACACGTCTTGCCAAGAAGCTCGCTCGTCGAGCAGAAGCCAGCGAGGAACCAAAGACCTCTCAAAGAACACCGGGTGACAATATTAACTGGTTTGGGGTCAAGGTGGGCGCAGGTGATGAATCCTTAGGCCACTCGCCCGGTGCTGCCGTCGGGAAGTACCTTGGCAATAAGAGACCGATCGAGCTCGGAGGTGCCAACGCAGTCCCACCAGTCGAAGAACCGAGAAAGAAAAAACGGTTGGGCTTTGGTGACTTCGAGGGCTGGTGATACTTGTCGTAGGGTGATGTTCAATACTATTGCTTACTTTACAATGATATATGATCCGCGGGGTAATAGTGACCGATGAAGACGATGTGGATGTCTAATCTTCGTATGACTCGATCAATCTGGTACTGCAACTCGCTCCAGAGCATCTTGGGTCTGTGCCAACGAATCGTGTTCTACGACAATACTCAGCAAATAGTGTGATAAGGAAAACGCAGAAAGGATCACTTATTGTTTCATGGACAACAGGTTGTTCCTTCGGTGCCGATGGTAGCGTTAATTGAATCAGGGGCTCCAACTAAAGTTTTGAGGCAACGAACTAAACCAAGCAGAACAAAACTTACACTTGCGGCCTGAAGTTCAAGAAGTTCAGCTTGAACAGCGTCCTCTTCCTCTAGGGTTAGTTGGTTCGCCAGCAAGCTGCTAATTTCCTGGATGGCATGAAAGTCAAGCGAGAGATAATGAAAGTAATCCAGAATCAAGACGGCATACCCGCTGATACTCCCTAGCTTCATGCGTCTCTTCCATCAACCTTTCTACGTTCTCTAAGCTCATCTCGCGATGGATCTCCTTCAGAACCTCATTTCCTTGTTTTAACCCATGCAGAACTGAGACTTCAACCAACGAGAACTCGATTGTGGAGACCTGTGCAACAGAATTATGACGCAAAAGTAGAGTTATATGCATGACCGACTAGCTGTTCCAAAGCTGCGAGTTGATCATCTGTCCTCAGAAGAAGACTTTGTTGGTATTTTCTTCTCCTCAGGGCTATGAGGGCGCGATCTTTGTCACCTGCAATAAGATGCGACTTGGCAATCTGATGTTCGCGCTCGAGGATGACTTGGACCTGCAGGGGGGATTTGGGGTGGACATGTCGGTGTGAACACTCGAGCACACCTTTCTCTGATACTGTCTCAACTTGTCACGCTGTAGTTTGAGACTGAAGAGTAGTTGAGCCTCTCCAGGCGCGCAAAACACTGGAAAGGCGCGCACTCGAGGATTGCACGGTCTTGCCGAGTGATCTTGGGCGTGGACTGACCTGATCCCATAAGTACTGCACCAACAGTCCTTCGCGGAGTGTTCAACGACGACGCGGACGCTGTCAAGTTTGTTTTGGTCAGGTACTTGTTCGCTACATCTTTCGATATTCCCACCAAACCTGTTTCAAGAACACCCGCAACCAGTTCCCGAGGCGGATCAGTTGCCCTCAACTCTGCTCTCAGTAGCGAGGCAATGCTGGCTGTCGCACAAGTGTCCATGCACACGGCGAATGTCTTCTCTATTCTTACGGTTATCCAAGTCTCCGAAGTTCTCTTTACCTCCAACTCGATCTTGCCACCGGTTCTATCATGATCATATCCGTTTCTCTACTCCTGGTAGGTTCGCTTAGGCAACCAGCTATATTTCTCTCAATCATTGTGACGAATAGGTGGTGTGGGAAGAATACCCTTGCACTCACCAAAGGTAATTGGTGTTGCGACTTCAAGAGGTGACAGAGGGTAGGTTCCTTTATCAGGACAACCTTCCTGACATTAAGACCTCACCCAGTCACCAAGAAGACTACCATGCAATTGCTGCTCTTTCCTTGGACCTCGAAGGTCTTCGTCTAAGCATCAAGAAGACAATCGGTATCGATTGGAAACCCGAAAATGCCACAGATCCGATTGCCCGCCAAGTTGTATTTGTAGGCCTTTATGACGGGTGCGTATACAGTCAAATTCGGTTTTTTTACTTTACATAGCACAGAAAACCCGCAGACACGGGGGTTCTACTGTCTCTCAATATCTACGTCAGGAGCTGCATGGTTTGTTCGAGTCCGTTGACAAATCTCATATCCCCGAATTATTTCTCTGGATCAAGGATTTTGGTGGCTACTTTAAAAGGTTCAAGGGTGGTGCACTCGCACCGTGGATTCACAACACACAACACACCCCACCTCTCGATTTGGAGGCACGCGCCACACAGGCATTTTTTGAAGTCGGTAAAGACGAGACATATATTGTTCTTGATGGTCGTTCGCTGATCGTATCCAGACAGGCTTCTTTCCATAGAAAGTGAAGCGAAGTTATGTGGGGCAACAGCCTCGGTAGCCATACTCCACTCGTTAGACCATCCCATTCGTCCATTTTTCTCCTCTGAGAAGCTTGCGCTCACAGTAGCGCACTGTGGGTAAGACGGATGCTCATCATCAATCGCCAGAACTGACTGAGTTCCTAGCGATGCTCGAGTCCTGTTATGTTCTAGAAAGGGTGGCTACGTGCAACCCATGACTGAAAATCATTATCCAGATTCACGTGTCGAAGCTACTAGACTACGACGCGTGATGGGCTCCGCATTAATCACTGATTCATTCGGAGAGTCTCGGTCTGTAACCAGCACCTCTACATTCATGTGATCACTCACGTCTACTTGTAGGTGGATGGGCGCGCTAGCGAATACAAGAGCGTGAGTCGAAAATGCAAGTCATGAAAGGGTTTACTGAGCAGTTCTAGCTTGGGAGACCTCAAATTCAAGCCCTTCGGCGTCACACCCGAACCCGAAGTACGCGCAAAGCTATTGGAAGGTATGTAATCCGTTGCATGATTTTCACAGCTCGGCTACTTGTTTTGTTTAGGTCGGGATTGGGCGTCCATGGTCGTCGTCTCGGATGGCATCTCCTCGACTCTGTCTGATGACGAAATTGTCGACCTTACAAGAAACGCCACTACACCGAAAGCGGCAGCAGATCGCATTTTATCATTTGCTCAAGAGTTGGGTGCTTGGGATAACGCCACTGCAATCGTTGTGCCTCTCGCAGGATGGGGGCAGATTGAAGGACCTGACAAGAGTTTCGCTTTGCGAGAGTTTCGGCGACAACAAGCAGGTTTGGGTCCCTTTTTCTTGTTATCCGTCGTCTCTCAATCTGATCTTGCCCCAAGTTGGAAATGAACGCCGCCAGCGGATGATGTAGCTATGAGTGTTCGAGCTATACATACAAGTACGTACATGATGCCACGTTGTTGAATTGACCTTTACCGACGGAGCTCTTAGATCTGTGCCACTGCGTGCCCATCTGCGCGGGGGTCAGAACCCGCTACCCAGACAGTTTTGCCAGACGGATCAATAGTCCTTTGTATGATCTGTCCGCGACCCATCATCCCCCGTCCAAACCCGGTCACAGTCCTAGCATTATGACCCATTCCTAAAATACAATGTTCCATAAGCAATTCGTGGCCCATTCAAAAATGTACTCACCTTTCAATTTGGTGATTGTCGCAGAAGGGATGGCATCTTCGAAGTATACTTCGCTATTGATGACATTAAATTCGCCGCTTTTATCGTTGTGATCTGGAATGCCTGCAGATATGCAAAAACGTGGTGCGTCCAGGGCCGCTTGCGCTGTAAAACCACGAAGCATGTTGAGGAGTACCTGGACATGACCTTGTGGCTGATTTGAAATGTTACTGCGTTGTCGAACGGATTTTATAACATGCTCGTCTCCCTCACCTGCATGAACCCCCCCATCACTCCATACGACAGGAAAAGCTCGTCGCCTTTGAGTGCCATCGCGGGAATGATGGTGTGGTACGGACGCTTACCACCCTGTGGAGCTCAGTATGAGACCCGGATCTGCTTTGGCCCTTAAAGGTTCACCTGCAAGCAGTTCGGGTGTCCTTCCTTAAGGACGAACCCTGCACCTCTATTCTGAAGCGTAAATCCGCACCCCTTCGGCACGGCTGCACAAAGGGTGAGTCGATGTCAGTCCGAAGGTTCACTTTGGACAATACCTCCTGTACCAAAACCTATTTTCCAGAAGCAAATGAGTATTGATGCACACCCGAACTGCATGCTAACATACCAGCGTAATTGCTTTGGATGTAACTGCAAGCATTCCCCCATTGATCAGCGACTGAAAGCAAGTCAATCATACTGAATGGTGCATTATTGGTGCATACCAGTAAAGTAGACAGTATCAGAGGAGTTCACGGGGTTTCCGTGAACAACTTTCGGGTTGGCCTTCGTTGGGTTAAAGAGCCGGGCACGAGAAGCGAGATATTCCTTTCCAAGCAGTTCATTTTATGTTGGTCACCAAGGGGCGGAATAGCAAACCTTGCTTAATAACTTGTCCACGGGGACAAAATTGAATTCGGGGTCGTTCACATAGTATTGACTGTCTTCGAGTTGCATCGGTCGTCGAAAACGTGTCACTGTGGTCGAATGCGGGAGACTCACCGGTGAATGCGAGCCTGATAGAGGGGATAAGCAAGAAGATGGAGCGGTAAAGTATCCGAACTGACCGCATGGCTTCGATGAGAGTGTGCAAGTATTCTGCGGAATTGTGCTCTAGTTCTAACAATGACTTTGTCTTTCCCTGGACTTGAATCTGCTCCAGGATGCCAAGGGCAAGAAGTGCGGTGATACCTAAGACCTATTCGAGTCCAAGGCACATCTACTAGAAAATCATAATATCACCTTGGCCATTGGGGGGGCACTGTAATTACAACAAACGATACAGCATGAATCAATGAAATAAAATTGCATCTTACCTCGTATACTGTGATCTCACCAGCATACGTATATTTGATAGGCTCGACAAAAGAGGTCTTATGAGCAGCAAGGTCCTCAAGTTCCATCATTCCACCCTTGCTCTTGACGAGATCAACAATTGCATTAGCAACACGGCCCTTGTAAAATCCATCTTTGCCGTGTTCGGCGAGCGCTCGGAAAGTATTGGCGAGGTTGGGGAATTTCATAATTTGACCTGCGAGTGGAGCTTTTCCATTGAGAAGCATCTCGTTACCGTTTGAAGATGCATTTTGAATGAGCTCTTCAGAGCTTTGCCACTGCATAGGAACGTCAGTACGAACAAAGTGCTTGTCAGTGATCTGACCGTACTGCGAAACTATTGATCTCGGACACTGGAACCCTAGATGAAATGAAACATGAGATGAGTGAGAGAAAAGGCGAATCATTTTGTTACCCTTCTTCTGCGAGCCTGATGGCTGGCGCCAGAACGTCTGGGACTGACACCTTTCGCGATCCGAACTGTTCGACAGTATCAACCCAGGCGGCCGCAGCACCTACTCATGTCTTGCTGATGCGGCAAGAAGAGACGGAGAAATGAACCATACCAGGAACAGTCACAGAGTTAAGGTCCGTAAGAGGAATTTGACCACCGTTAATTCCGTGTTGCCTCACGTAGTCTAGGGTAAGCTTTGCAGGCGAACGCCCCGAACCATTCAAAGCTTTGACAGTTTTAGCCTGCGCGTCATAGAAGAGGCAAAATGCGTCGCTTGAAGGGGTTGAGACCTCGCACAGAACGGGATCGCTAGACATACCCTCCAATGCCACAACAGCTGGGCTCCGTGACGTTCAATGCAGCGGAAATGGCCACAGCTGCATCGGCTGAGGTTCGGAACCAAGAACGATTAAG